>CANSZD010002295.1:0-145607 GCA_947648045.1 Beta corolliflora | reverse complement strand
TAATTTGAATATACCTGCACATTAAAATAAATGCATTTCAGAGTCAATAATATTTTTGATTTACATTTTCAGTGAGAATATTGGCCAGTTGAAGTTTTCGAATGAAGATTAGAGACCAGAGCTCGTTACCATATAGTACCATACCTTGAAGAGCTGGAGGTACTGAATGTTGCTGCATGTTTAAGCATGGAGTAGTAATTGGGTTGACAATTGGGTCAGCAGGGATGTTAATTTCAAAGGTTATCAGATTTGTGCTTGCTTGGCCTGAAATACATGTAGTAGCCTGTTGAATGACTCCCTTCCACTGTCTTGGTGAAATATCCACAATCTATATTTCAATATTTTGACAAAATCAAAAAGTTTGTTTATCAGATTCTTTTTGCCATAAATAACATAAGCAACAATCATTTACACATATATAAGTAATCTTACTTGGTTGAGTGAAGATTCATCATTGTAAATTGCCTGACCAAGTCCTCCACTTTGTAGATTTGATGCTCTTTCAGTCTTTTGCAGATCTTCCCATCTCTGCTATCCCGCCGCAAGCGCCCAAACTTCATCTTCTAGAGGATGGAATATTATGCTTCTTATAGGCTACATATACGACATATGAACCACCAATCATTGCCAAATCCTCTCAAAAGCATAAACAGTGGGAGTGGAAACACAAATTTTTTATAAAAGACATTTTCATGTTAGATTACAATTAGTACAACATTGAGTAGCTATACTAAAATAAAAAAGTGAAGAACGGAAATTAAAATTAAAAGTTCAGAAAAAGGTAAAGGCTATCGGGCCTATAAAAATACTGGACAGACCGTTTGGAAACAGGAATCATTGAAACAGTATAAAATGCTTTAAAATAGCGCAACACTATGTTGCTCGACTCGGGGTGTTCAGCGGTCCAACACGGTGTTAAAGGCCCAAGTCAGTCTGAATTCCTGGGCTATTTTTTGCGTGATTTTTTCAATTTTTTGCCCGAAATGAAGCGCCCAAGCGTCTCATCTATGTCCGAGTGTCGAAGTGATCCGCACGGCACTGAAAGTGAAATGAAGAGCCCGACAACATAAGAGCCGCAAACAGAGAGGAAGGGGAATGAAAACTTACTCTCTCCGCGACGATCTTTCACTTGAAAAGGACTACTTACTGCTTCCCTTACCTGGTCGTCTTGGGCTACTACTTGCGCCTCCCCAACCTAAACATCTTGGTTCTCCCCCAACTGGAGTTATCCGTGAAGCAAAATATCATCAACAGAACCAATTCCAGTTTGCAAAGTTATAACACGTTCTCCAATCAACAGTGGTCTCTTATTGTTCCTCTTAGACACCTTATGACTACAGAACTCCTCCTTTGTCCAATCCTCTTAGGTTCTGTGCAGTAAAATGGCCATGAACAGCAACAATTTCGAATCTTTTCGATGACACAGCGACCATCTGTGATTCGATGCCCGGAAACTGCATCAACTAACAGCAATCTAATAGGTGAAGGCCCCTCAGCTTCGACCTTGTTATCAGTGAATCTGTCGCTAGGTAACTTGCCCTCAAACTGCAGCTTATATTGTCTGGATTTGGATGGGATCAATCATACTTGGCAATGGACTGTGACATAATGAAGTTAATTTAGAGCCTAGTATATCATATAATAGTGCACTAGATTTATAATTATAGATAAAGTATATACAATCATCCATAATTACATAGCAGGCTAATATCTGAAGCTTCGAAGGGGAAACATTAGAAATGGCCTCTGTTTCCATAGTCAGACAAAAGATGGTTTAATTAAGTGTTGAGATTTTTACATACTGTCCTGGGCACACTATGTCAGGGATGGTTTAGTGTTCAACATTCAGTCAAGCAGATTGGTTTAGTGTTCAACATCCACACTAGGGTCACCTTAGTATCAAAAAGTTGATTATCACCAGGAGCATGAACCCGTACACGACACGCCCGGCTTGCCAGCTTTATTAGAGGGACTCACCAATCAATGCACAAGGGATTGTCCTATCTTTGTGGACGCTGGCTGAGCAGGTGCCATAAATATCTAATTTTGAATATGAAGTAAAATGGAAAGCATTTATATCATTTCACTTTGAAGTGAGACCCGTACCGTTTTTTCCTATTTCGCACATTTAGATATCGAATAATTAAAAGCAAGTAGCTTTACCTATTGAAATAAGTGAGAAAAAGTTGTGCATCTTAAATTTCCGACACCAAAGCAAACATTCAATCAACTAAACTAACATCTCTTTTCACATTCAAGCAGTACAATCTTATCTAGACAAGACTAATTCCATAATTATTGCAGTTGAAATCATGAACTTCACTATCTTTAAAGCAATACAATCTCTGACAAACACTGGAAGTTGTCCATTCCTAAATACCTCCTTTGCGACAAAAACCATCATCATTTAGATGGATATTAAGTGATAATGAAAATTTAGGAGAAAAACACATGATTAGGGATAAAGTTCCTTTACTGGACATAGGCATAAAACTTTCTTTAAAAAAGTAAAACATAAATCTATTACCCTAACCTCTTAACCACTATTACCCATTACTAGCTACCAAACGGCCTCTTAGTGATATAAGAAAAAAAATACGCTAATAACAGAGGACTTGTGCCTTTAAACATGTTTCAACACAAATAAACTCAAACTTAGAAGTATCAAGGATCAATTATTCCATATATAGATCAAAGTTAATATTTAGCACTAACAATATTAACCAAGATACAACAGTAGTAAAAAATGAAGGTGAGACTTGTTCAAATTCTACTAAATTCTGACAAGGAGAAAATAACAGACCTTGAGCTGGAGGGGAGAGCGTTGAATTGCATGCTCTACTTCCTCTCGAACCTAACAAATTTGATACTTAATAAGTTGAACGTTGAATTTACAACACATGAACTACAATCAATCCATCTCATTAGCTTTTAGCAAGAATGATATCCCACCACAGGAAAGTCAAAATAGATTGGGTTGACTATATTTCAACATGAAAGTCCGCAAAGTCGTATATCCTGATATAGATGGCTATATGCTTATATACATATGATGAACAAGAAACCAAGCAAGTGGGGAGGTCCATTATAATTTAAAGAGCAAATACAAATTTACCCTTTTTTTTATCTATGCATAACATGTTTGTAAATAGCCCAACCAATATGAGGAAAGGTGGTAGGCTAGGTGAGTCACCGATTCCAAGACGTGCAGAGTACAATCCTCATCCCAAATAATATGTTGGGTATTTGAGTTACGAGCCATTTAGCGCTATCTGACGGCCGCTGTTTTGTATATATATATATATATATATATATATATATATATATATATATATATATATATATATATATATATATATATATATATATATATATATATATATATATATATATATATATATATATGTGAGTTTGTCCCATTGAAGAAAGAGAGAGGATAGTAACATATAAGCTTACAGAGTCATTCTCCTATAACTAATTGATGTTAGGATGAAACATCATAAGGACTTTGTGCGTGGTTACTCACTCCTCCGATGTGGGATTTTGTGTGTAGGCCCCCAATTGTTGTTCCCACGTAGGGCATATAGGAATGCTATTTAACAGTTCTAGATAGGCTCACATCTTTTATAAAAAAGGGAGTGTAGACACTCTCCTCTTTCATTTCTAAATTATTTTAACAATTTTAAGCAAATCTAATATAAAAGGGAGCTACTACTATGGTATGATACCCATGAAAGGGATAAAATTATATGAGCGATCGGAGATTGATAAATCTACCCACTAAATAAATAATTAAAAAATAGTTAATGTTGCTAACGACTAATAATTAATGTTTATACTACAAATGAGTAGATTAATTCCCATTGGATATATTTTTTTTTTTGTTTGTGTAATGCATATAACTTTTCTTTTATCTAAATTGCATACTGAGAGAGTGAAAGGTACACATGTAATAATGTAATGATAAATAAGCGTGTGACTTTAGAACCTGATATCATTCATTCATTTGTAACTTGTAAAAGTGTAAACACATCCAAAAAAGATCCATAAATAACAAAAAGATCCAGAAGGAGTTGTACCATTTTCCGAAACATATTCTCCAATTGAGCAGAATGCTTTTGCAGCCATAAATTTGTCCTTGAAAAGATACCTGGTGCACAAGTTTTAAAGGCCCATCAAATAGTCAAATTTGATTAAGCAATAAAAGATGCACCATAACTTAAATAAAATCAATTATGTTACCTTCTTTATTTGTAAACATAGTAAAGGTTAATTAACCATTTAAAAAGGAGTAAAAAGTGCATTATTAGCATTTAGTAAATATACGCACATAAGAAAAAAAGAACCATTATTACTTACTTTGTGAGCTTAAGTTGGCCATTTTTTTTTGGGAGAAACCTTCTCACCAACTAAATCTCTCATCGATTCCATCAAACCAATAATGAGCTGATTAAACTATCAAAAGCTGTAAGAAAGAGGGATTTGGGTTGGTTGGAGCTTAGAAAAATACAGAGTAAAAAAAATACTTATAACAAGATGAGAGAGAGAGAGAGAGAGCGTGTCAGCGTGCAGCATGAACAGAAAATACTACAAACTACATAACGTTCGAAACAGCCAGCAAACAACGAGGAAGATCTTTTATGAAACTGCCAGGAATAGGATAGCCTTTTGTATTCTAGTCAAGTGAATAAGCCATATGTTCTATTATTTTTTTTTTTAGAACTCACAAGCATACTACATACGACAAGATCCTTATTTGTTTGTAAACTCGGGCCCGGATAACCCGCGAGATATTCCGTCCGACGGCGCCCCTCATCTTACCAAGGATCCCAAAAAATCCTACATACGACAACAATAAAGTCTTTAATCCCAAAAATAATTTAGGATTGACTAACATGAATCGTCATGAGAAATCGTTTATGTAATAAGTTTAAATAAGAATTGTTAAATTCAGATAAAACAAAATAAAACAAATAAGTGCAGCTACAATAACAATAACTTTAGATAAGGACTATTAAGTTTAGTTATGTTGAAAAGAACGAACTCTTAATACTCTATTGAACTATGCCTTGAATTATTTATCGTGCGCTAAGATTTAGCACGGTCCGTTTTAAGTTTCGGATTTATGCCCATGTATTTAGGTTAATTAGTAGCGCAGTACCATATAAAACCTATTATTAACCTCTCGCCCCCGTATTATTCTCATAGTCTGTACATTCTCTCTCCTAAACCTAATAAAATTGTTTCTCCTCTCGCTTGTGAGGCGTAGCTAATACATTATTAGCGAACCACGTTAATTAATGCGTTGATTGTTCATTGTTATTTGTTTCGTTTATGGCATCCGCCACAACATACTCCTCCCGTCCAAAATTAGTTCCGAATACTAATCTTTTAATACACTTGTCCCATAATAATTTAATCTATTTTAAATTGATATTGGTTGCATTTTTTTTTTCCCACCGTATTTAGCCCATCACACTTTCTCACTTTTAATAAAAAAACACCTTACTTTCTCCTTGAATAAGATTATTTGTCTTGATAATTATTTATTTGAACTAATCTTGGATGGAGAGAGTATTCCTTTATTTGTCATTAGTTGCAAATTTTGTTTTGTGAAAGTCAAACTTTATAAATTATGAACTTATAAAAATATTGCACTAATAAGATCAAGTTAGTCAAATTTTATTAATTTTGACCATATTTTCCACTAATACATGTGAAAATATATTATCAAGCTATCATGTAATAGGATTTTGTGAGATTTATCATAATGTGTATTTTCATATATAAGCATCTTATAAATTTATTCAAATTAATCATAGATATTAAAGTTGTATACTATTCTTTTCCTTGAAAAAAAAAGTTGTGTGTTGGACCAGGAATTTCAGCCTTGCAACTCAAAAGAGTAATTTTTGGTGGCGAAACTGAAGGAGTATCATATTAGTTAGTTAAATAATTAACGTTGTATTACTGTGCATGAAGATTCATTTAAGTAAATATTCCTGGTCCAAGAGCTATGGTACTCCCTGCCAAGTGCCAACTAAATTAACAAGTATTATTAGTAATTTAAAGTTCAAGTAACATTCCTGTCTTCTTGGTAATGGTATTGGTAGGTACTCTTTATTGTTCGACAAAAAGCGGGGCCGGTAGGGTAGTTATACGTTCTTTTATTTCTTTTGGTGGAACATTCTTTATTAATTCTGTATCACTTAATTACCCAAACTTTATTTTGTCCAAAATGTATAAGAAATTCCTATTACTTTCATACCAATCTGCTTACTACTTTCCTCTTACTTGAGGTTCCTATAATTAGCTTAGATGTAAGTTGTATTTACTAACAGATCTGATGTTTTTAGCCAACCTCTAGCATTCAATTCGATACGCAATGCAAGTATAGAGTACGTTGCCGTTATGCAATTGTTAAGAAGGATCATTTACTTGAAAGTTGAAAGTATGAGAATTTTAGTGGGTATCCGGGCCCGTGCTACATCTATCCTAATTAGGTGGGGAATGGGGATTGATGGATGGTAGGGGTGAGGATTAGGGGTGTTCACAAAAAACCGAAACCGAAATACCGTACTCAAAACCGGAAAACCGGTCAAAATGGACGGTTACCGAACCGGAAAATTTGGGATTAAACGGTACGGTTACCGAACCGGTAAAATTCACGGTTAAACGGTACGGTTACGGTTATGATTTTTTATAAAACGGTTAACCGAAAAACCGGATAAATTTATTTTTTTATTATTATTTAATTTTTTATAATAATTATATTAATTAAATAATGATTTTTGTGTGAGAAAAGTAGAACTTGCTACTGTTTTTTCCGTTTACTTGCTACTCACTGTGAAACTGTGAACTACTTAATGTGAAGTTGTGAACTACCAACTTGTAATACTTTATATTTTTGTGCTTGTTTTTCTTAGAACTTTGAGATATGTATTCGTCATTTCGTTGTATTGTAATATTGTATGGTGTGGAATATTTTTTAGAGATGATTGTCTTTTATAGAGAATCTTGGTAATAATTATTTATGTTGAGAAAAATTTGAAATCTAATATATAAAAGTAGTAAAATAATTTGATAAACCTTGAGTAACGGTTAACGGTTAACCGGAAAACCGTACTTGAAAACCGGTTAACCTAAGTTATGCGGTTACCGGTTTGAACGATTACGGTTACGGTTCGCAAATATGGCGAACCGATACTTTCAGGTTACCGTCCCGAAATTTTATTTCGGGACGGTTAACCACCCATGAACACCCCTAGTGAGGATGGAGATGAAAATGGATGAGTTCTAACTTTTTTTTTTTGGTTAATTGATAGTATAAAATTTCTCATAACTTAATTTATATATATTATTAAAACGTGTGTGTGAATATTGTAAGCCGCCACCTCTCACTCCACCTCATATGCTAACGTGGCAATACTTTATTGTTATTTGCTGACATGACATCCTCTCTTAAAAACAATTAAAATATTAGTATAAGATGCCTTGATCCCATCACTACAAGAAAATGCTAAAATAACGACGGCCTACTAGCGACGGCTTAACAAACGGTCGGTATCATCATAATAGCGACGGCTTGAAGTCGTCGTTGATCACCGATTGCTATTATAGCAAACAACGACGGTTTTAGCCGTCGGTGATAAACAATGACGGTTAAAAGTCGTTGATTTTTGGAATTAAATCAGGATTTTTTTGGCTTGGCCGACGGTCTTAAACGGTCGTTGATTTCTAAAGGGGTTTAATTGAAGCTGCTCCTTCAGTCAGGCTTTTTTTCAACAACAAAAAAGGAGAGAAGTAAGTTGGGCGATTTTGGCAGAGACGAAGCTTGGTCGACTCCACCTCCACCTGCCTCCTTCCTCCAGCCAACGGCAGCGATTCACCTCCACCTCACTTCGCCGGCGGTAAGCAATATTTTCCTTTTTTTAAAAAAAATTTTGTACTCATAATCAAACCCTAACAATTGGGTTTTTTCCTCGTGAGAGAAGTGAACTTGGGCGACGAACTTCAGTCGGAATCCACCTCGCCGGCGGCAGCGATTAATGCCGGACAGTCACTTCGCCGGCGGTAAGCAGTGCCAATTTTGTTTGTTTTTTTTTTAAAAATTTGTGTACTCATGAAACTAAACCCAAAAATTGGATTTTGGCTTTGGCAATGTAGGTCGCCAAACACCACGGCCCACTTGTCCGCTTTGTCTTGGGACCCCTACCGCCTCTAGGTACTTTTTAATTTTTAAATTCTTTAATTTTAATAGTAAATTTAGTTTATATGGTTAATTGCTTAATTTTATGTATAAATTTTACTAAATGCTTAAAGGTTACCGTTTAATAATTGATTTTATACATGATGTAGGATTACGTAGCATTTTGGTGTTTCTCTTTGGCTTAATTGTAAGGTTAGTAGCAATTTTGACCATATTTTGTCTTCAATTTATATTGTTTTTGTTCATGTAAGTTCTATATTTTAATTTTTGTGTAAGTTTTTCATCATGAAATATAATGTATTAAAAATCTTTTGTTTAGAGAATGTTAAAAACTATATAATTTATTAGTTTATATTACTTTGAAGATTAAGTTACTTTAATTGTATAAGTTTAAGTTACTATATAATTATCACAATAGTTTTTATAATGGTTCGTTTATTAAAGGTTATAAAAGTTAAAAACTATATAATTATCACAATAATTTATTTATTGCACATTCCTTTATTTAGTTTACACTATTTAAAATGTTTATATTGTTTTTGACATATTCGTTTTCGTGGAGATAGTTTGGATGATGTTATAAATTTAATTTAAGTGTTTAAATAAATATGTTTGCATCATCATGTGCCTAGATACCCGTTCAAGGTATACTCATTAGGAGTATATCTTGAATAGTCCCCGATTGGGATTTGTTCTTGGACGTTTGACCTCACTTAGGTGGTGAATGTATGCCTTTTTTTCAATTCTATGTAATTTCCGGTGATGTTGTTTCTCTATGTTGTTCTCTGGGTACATATGTAAGCTTTTACGAAGCTCACATTGTGTACTTGGAGAACTCATGGGAAATGCTGTCGGATTTTACGTAGAAGCGAATAGTTGGCATACATTCACTAGTGGGGTTAGACGTCGAAGAATGGGTTAGGTTGGAGTGATAAGTTGTTTTGATTGAAAATACACAATATAGGCAAGTTAGAACCAAATATAGGCCTTTTGAGACCATTTTAGGCCATTTTACTTGAAAATGAATGAATACGAGTAGTTTGATGTTAGTTTAAGTTATAAACAACTCAAATATCATATATATAGTTAGTTTAATGTACTTATATGTTGTTTTGATTGAAAATACACAATATAGGCAAGTTAGAACCAAATGAAGGCCTTTTGAGGCCATTTTAGGCCGTTTACTTGAAAATGAATGAAGATGAGTAGTTTGATGTTAGTTTAAGTTATAAACACCTCAAACATCATATATATAGTTAGTTTAATGCATTTATAAGTTGTTTTGATTGAAAATACACAATATAGGCAAGTTAGAACCAAATAGGGTTAATTGGCTAGAACAGCACAACCTTGGGCTCTGGTGCAAGAAACAGCACAACCTTTAACGGGTGCAATGCGTAGCACCAACTTAAACACGAGGTGCACAGAATAGCATAAATGACGTCTGAGATCGGAGATTCCACCGGAGCTAGGGAATCTTCAATATTTTGGAATTTTCTTTAATTTCCCTCCCCTTTTATTATTATAGTCACGTGCCCCCAAATCTTTTCTAATTCTCTCTCTTGTCTTCTTCTTTCTTCTCCACTTGAACTTCAAACATCATCTACGCCACTTGAGCCAAGGAAAACGAAGAAGAAAGTCAACATCTGCGCGCATGAGCATAATCGAATTGGAACTTGGTTAGTTTGCCTACATTGAATTTTATTTTTTGGTAATTCTATAATATGCGATGCGAGAATTAGGGTTTAGTTAGATGAAATTAAAGATTTTTGTTTGATTCTTAGGAAACAAATGTGATATCATTGCTATCGGGGAAAGTGTGTGATGAATGTGTTTGATTTCGCTATTTCATACTTGCAATGAATGTTGATTTTGCTATGAATGTGTTTTTTCCAAAGTAGGTGATGGCGACCCTCTTCGGTATCAAATTGAACCATGTAGGGGTTTTGACTGATAAATGGGAATATGTAGGAGGATGTACATTATTGGGATAATGTTGATCCAGTTACATGAGTTACTTTGAGTTTATTGATATGTTGAAGGATGAAGGGGTTAAATACAACTCAAACTCAACATTTTATTACATGTTGCCCGGGTTGGAACTTAAAAACTGGGTTTGGTTAGGGTATACAAGGATGTTGAGGTATTGGATATGTGTCAAATTGGGATGAAAAATGGGATTGTTGAAGTCTTTGTGGTCCATGGCATTGATGTACCTGAAATTATTCCACAATTGGAATGTGGAAGTACTGATCCCAACCCCACAAATGACCCAATAAATGATCCCCAACCCAATACGAGAGGAACCCCTCCACAAATGACCCAATAAATGATCCCCAACCCAATACAGAGGAACCCCAGCACACAAATGACCCAATAAATGAGGCTCAACCCAATACAGAGGAACCCCAGCCCACTAATGACCCAATAAATGAGGTCCAGCCCAATACACATTTTGATGACAACCTCTCACAAGCTACTAATGATACCACCTCAACTGTGCACCAAAATTTGCAGGCCACACCTCATAAAATCCCACCCAAGCCACCCATTTCTAAACATTTGCAAACACCAAGAAAGAAAATGTCAGCCAGGAAGAGGGTAGCTTGGCCCAATGTTGTAATGAAGACAAGGCCCAAGGTGCGGAATATAAGTGACCCAGAACCACAACCTAGTCAGCCCACTTCCCAAGCAACTGACCCAAATCCACAGCTAACACAACCCACTTCCCAAACAACTGACCCAAATCCACAGAAAACACACCCCACTTCCCAAAAAACAAACCAAGTACCACAGCCTAGTCAGCCCACTTCCCAAAAAACTGACCCAAATCCACAGAAAACACACCCCACTTCCCAAACAACTGACCCAAATCCACAGAAAACACACCCCACTTCCCAAAAAACAAACCAAGTACCACAGCCTAGTCAACCCACTTCCCAAACAACTGACCCACAAGAGGATGATGTTGAACTGTCATGTAGTTCAACAGATTTTGATGACAGTGAAGATGAGAACTATGGGGGTGGGGGAGAATCAGAACCCACAAGAAGTTCTAGTGATGAAGAGCTTGTTGATGCTAGGAGGAAGGTAAAAGAAAGTAAGAAAAGGGTGAAGTTTGATACCGGAGGGCCTTCTAAAACAATGGAGGACATGAGCATTCCATTGGGTTGTGGGTGGGAAAGTGAGTATGAGGAAGAAGATATGTTGCCTAATTCAGATAGTGAATGTGAGAAGTATGACATGCCAAGTGGAAGTGATGGTTCTGCTTATTATAGGAGGTTTGTATGGAGGGTTGGCATGAAGTTTCCATCACCTGAAATTTTCAAAGAGATGGTAAACAAGTATGTTGTGTATGCTGGCTATAGTCTTAGGTGGATTAGAAGTGAAAACAAAAAGAAAATGGAAGCAAAATGCAAGAAAGGTTGTGAGTGGAAGGTCTATGCTTCCTGGGATGGGCAGAAGAAATCTTTCATGGTGAAGTCAGTTCACCCAGAACACACTTGTGACAGGGCTGATTATGAAAACTTGCAAGCAAAAGGTAGATGTTTGGCAAGAGAATTTTTGGACAAATTTAGGGAGGAACCCAACTGGCCTAGGAAGTCTTTGGAGAAAGAAGTGTTCAATAGGTTTGGGGTGAAGCTTAGCAAGTGGAACTGTTACAGAGTTAAAAAGCATGAACATAGGCTTTTACATGGAAATTTGAAGGATCACTATTCAAAGATTGCGGCATACTTACATGAATTGAAGAGGGTGGATGGGGAATGCAGATTTCAGTTGCAAACAGATGCAATTGAAGATGATGCTGAAAATGTTGAACATCAGTTTAAGAGGTTGTACATTAGTTTCCCAGGGTTGACAACAGGTTTCATGACTGGTTGTAGGAAGGTTGTTTGTATAGATGGCTGCTTTTTGAAAACCTTTTTAGGTGGGCAGCTATTATGTGCAATTAGCAGAGATGGGAACAATCAAATGTTCCTCATCTGTTGGGCTGTTGTTGAGGCTGAGAACAATGAGTCCTGGGAGTGGTTTTTGGAGAACTTGAAGAATGATCTACCTGGTTTTGGGGTGAAGATTGCACAATCATATCAGATCAACATAAGGTCACAAAACTTTTGCCTTTCATGCCACATTTTTTCTTCTTTTAACAACTGCCTTTCATGCCTTTAATTTATATACTAACATTGCTTCTAATGTTATTTACAGTCAATAATGCATGCTGTGAAAACTATATTCCATGATGTGGAACATAGGAGCTCGTGCTAGACACATCGGCCTCCATGGCACAAAAAGCAAAGGGGAGATGGTTTGAAAGAGAAATTTTGGCGGTGTGTGTATGCATATAACAAGGCGAGATTTTGATCTAGCCCTCGCAGAAATGGTCAGGCTATCAACGGCGAGTAGAGGATTTCAAGGCTTTGAAACCATAAACTTTTTGTAGGTTTGGTTTTAGGATTCATACAAAGTGCAACCTTGTGGTGAATAATCTTGCTGAAACATTTAATGGCTGGATTTTGGTCTAGGTCAAAGCCTATTTTGGGGATGTTAGAAGATATTAGGAGGGCAGTTATGGAGAGATTGTTCATGAAGAGAACATTGATGGAGAGAGCAAAGGATGATATTTGTCCTAGAATAAGAAAGAAGCTAGAAACAAACAAAGATTATGCTAAGACATGTCATGTTCTTGTATCGATAAAATGGAGTTTGAAGTGTTATGTGGTATGGAGGTTCTAATTGTCAACCTTGAAAACAAGAGTTATACATGCAGGAGATGGGACTTAACAGGAATACCTTGCTCTCATGTTATTGCTTGTAGCAATTGGCTTAGAATGCCATGTGAAGAGTTGGTGGATGAAAAGTTGAAAAGGGGTGTTTACTTAGCTGCTTACAGTGGGTCAATCAAGCCAATAAGAGGAGAGAGGCACTGGGATAATGTTGAATTCCCACTTTGCTACCTCCTAACATCGAGGTTGGAGGCTGGTAGACCTAGGAAAATGAGGAAGAAAGCCCCACATGAGAGGGAGGACAAGGCTGGAAAATTAAGCAAACATGGCATGCAAATGACATGTAGCTTGTGCAAAGGCAAAAATCACAACAAAAGAGGCTGCCCTACAACCAAAACAAAGGCCCCCGCCCGCATCAACCTCTAGGGAAGTGCAACATCTCCAACAAAAGGCAAAAAAAAAGCAAGAGCTCCTCCTAAGGCAGTTGCACCACCCCAACCGGTTGCACCAAAGAGAGGCGGTAGGCCCGGGAAAAGGCACCAATACCATCCTCAATGATTCTGGGGTAAGTGTTAGTTCTTCACTTATCTTCCCTTCAATTCTAATCTTTGAAATGGTTCCTAACTTATACATTTTCTCCTTGTTTTTGTGGCCACAAGTGACATTTGTGGAACTCAAGCAATCTCACAAAGCAATTGGTCCAATGAACAACCATTAAGCTAGGGTTTAATTTTTGAATTTTGGTGGAGGAAATGTAGGGTTAAGGGAAAGAAATTGGATTGATATGTTTAAGGGAGATTTTTGTAATTGAAATGTGGGACAAACTTTACCACTTTTTGCACATGTTGTACACTTGTTGGCGACATGCCTTTTGGAATCTAATGCAAAGCAATGTTTTCGTATCACAAAGCATCTATTTAATCTAATATATTAATGCAACTTGTTCAATCAATATACTCAAAAGCCAAATCAATATACTTGAAAAGCCAAATTTCATTGAATAACAAATAGTGAAGGATACAAAGTCATTGTAGGATACCTAAACTACCTACTTACTAAAATACAAGTACACAAACATCCATGAAATCAAGAGTACTGCAATACAAGTGGTTTGTTGTTGTTTCAGTAATTTGTTTTCAGCCTTCAATCCTCTGACATCAATTTTCAACCCTTGAATTTTCCTTTCAAAGATCGCCTTTGCTTCAATTAGTTCTTTAATCTCTTGCTTTTAGATTCTAGGGCATCATTAGTGGATACAAGAGCTAGGATAACCTCACTAGCACGTTGCCAATATGCTTCCTTGTCAATCCACTCAAAGAATTCACAATCATCATCCTATTGCAAATGAAAAGAAAATCAATCAAGTTACATAAAAAGGGTTAATACATATTGCAATGCAATTGAACCTAACCTTCCACTTTGAACACCCATAAATCGATCGCCATGGTTCCCATTTCTCTTGCTCACAATTTGCGCCATGGCTGGCAACCCATGGTGGCAGTAAACTTTCCCAAGCCTTCGAACCAAGATGAAGGTTGATGGTAGAATTGCAAACTTAGGGTTTATGTTAATTGAGAATTGGGGATTTTTGTTAGAAAGGGTTAATGGCGGTTCAAATAGAATAAAAGAGGGGGAAAAAATTAAAATGGGGAGGCACGTGACATAATAATAAAAGGGGGAGGAATTAAAAGAAAATTCCAAAATATTTAAGATTCCCCAGCTCCCGGTGGAATCTCCCGTCTCGGGCGTCATTTATGCTATTACATTGCACCTCATGTTTAAGTTGGTGCTATGCATCGCACCCGTTAAAGGTTGTGATGTTTCTTGCACAGAGCCCAAGGTTGTGTTGTTCTAGCAATTAACCCGACCAAATATAGGCCTTTTGAGGCCATTTTAGGCCATTTTACTTAAAAATGAATGAATACGAGTAGTTTGATGTTAGTTTAAGTTATAATCACCTTAAACATCATATACATAGTTAGTTTAATGCACTTATAAGTTGTTTTGATTGATTCAACACAATATAGGCAAGTTAGAACCAAATATAGGCCTTTTGAGGCCATTTTAGGCCATTTTACTTGAAAATGAATGAATACGAGTAGTTTGATGTTAGTTTAAGTTATAAACACCTCAAACATCATATATATAGTTAGTTTAAGGTATTTATAAGTTGTTTTGATTGAAAATACACAATATAGGCAAGTTAGAACCAAATATAGGCAAATATAGGCCATTTTAGGCCATTTTACTTGAAAATGAATGAATATGAGTAGTTTGATGTTAGTTTATGTTATAAACACCTCAAACATCATATATATAGTTATTTTAATGTACTTATAAGTTGTTTTACTTGAAAATACACAATATAGGCAAGTTAAAACCAAATATAGGCATTTTGAGGCCATTTTCGGCCATTTTACTTGAAAATGAATGAATACGAGTAATTTGATGTTAGTTTAAGTTATAAACACCTCAAAAATCATATATATAGTTAGTTTAATGCATTTATAAGTTGTTTTGATTGAAAATACACAATATAGGCAAGTTAGAACCAAATATAGGCCTTTTGAGGCCATTTTAGGCCATTTTACTTGAAAATGAATGAATATGAGTAGTTTGATGTTAGTTTAAGTTATAAACACCTCAAAAATCATATATATAGTTAGTTTAATACACTAATAAGTTGTTTTGATTGATTCAACACAATATAGGCAAGTTAGAACCAAATATAGGCCTTTTGAGGCCATTTTAGGCCATTTTACTTGAAAGTGAATGAATACGAGTAGTTTGATGTTAGTTTAAGTTATAAACACCTCAAAAATCATATACATAGTTAGTTTAAGGTATTTATAAGTTGTTTTGATTGAAAATACACAACATAGGCAAGTTAGAAACAAATATAGGCAAATATTGTAACACCCCCGCCAACCCAAACCCTTCTTCATTTAATAAAACTCGAGATGGGGGAAAATCCACGAGGGTTCGAATCAACGGGCGTGCTACCGCCACACTTATGTCCTTGGAAATAAATGCAAGGCTAGATTAAATCATACTAAATTCAAATAAATTAATCCTTACAACCAAGTAAAATGTTCATTAAATATTACTAATTACTTAAGTGTTTCAGAGTTCCGGCGGAAGCTAAATCATAAGCTAAGTGGATGACAACTCTAAATGATCTCCCTTTGTTCCTCCGTCGATCACCCACCCGCACAAATGCATTGAAAAGAAACAAGAGAGACAAGCTCTCAAAATCGGAAAAAAGCCGAGTAATTCCAACTCCATCCCGTAAAATACTTAAGTTGAAAATACTTTGTAAAATAGTAGGTTAATTAATAGGGTTGAAAAGCATAGCACACATACACATATATATACAATGAATAATCACATACTTAATTCAATTAATTCAGTTATTTAAGGAGAGGAAAGAGAACGCCCGTAGCGAGGTCTGATCCCCGTAACCACTTACTTCAACATTGTAGGCCGGGGTCAATCCCCTGTAACCACCTACGGATAACATAATGGCCATAATAACGAGTCCCTAGTGTGCACACCCCTTCTACTTGGATCACAACAAGATAGAAGGAAGACATTAACAGAAATAATCGCATAGTAACCGAGAGAACCTGTAGGGGCCGCTGAACCTCTCATACAGGGCAACCTGTTCATCATTTCCCTCCGATATTTCACTTTACGTGATTAACATCTTTTAATTCAAGTCATCACATAAATCACGTACACATTTACGTCATCTTGTTCAATCCAAAGTGTGAACATATTCAAGTCCATCATAATCTCAATCCATTCATAGTGGTTTCAATAACTCATTTCATAAACACAACCGCCTTGAGTTCATTTATCACTTTAGATTCATAATCATTTCATTATCACAAGTTCTTATCAATTTCAACTTTCATAAAGTCTCACTATTAATAACAATAATAATATTCAGGATAATCATAATGATATATAGTAATAATAATAACAATAATAATCATAATAATAATAATAATAATAATAATAATAATAATAATAATAATAATAATAATAATAATAATAATAATAATAATAATAATAATATAATAGTAATAATAATAATCATAACATTATTAACTAACATTAACCGATTTTAATAACGTTATAATAACCATCTTTGTCATATCGTACATCGTCCATAGTGATGATTCATAATCGAAATCCATAGTCGTTGTCCATTTTATCCTTCATATTCATAATCCGCATTAAGTCGATAATCCATAATTATAGTCCATACTTATAAATTTTATAAGCACATAATGATCACGTAATCAATTCTTTTTACACTAACGGGATCTATGTTTAGATGGACATCGGAGATTACCTCGTGACGCGTGCCCAAAAGTTAGATTCACGAACCGATTAACACTCTTGATATTTCTCGTCTACGCAATCGGAGTCTACAATTGACGTTAATGAGATCTAAGTTAGTTACCTAAATAACCCCTTCTTATATATAAAATAAACATTTTAAATAATTCAAATAACTTAAGGAAATCTTTATGATTTTAAGAGAGTTTATAAATCAAAGTTTATGGTTTTCAAATTATTTATGAAATCATTTTAAGTACCTAACGATTATTTCAACTTAAGTTTTCTTAACCAACACAAGATGTTTTTAAAAGTCATAAAGATTAAGTTATTATAATTATAAGATACTAATCCAAACTAATTAATCAAAATTAAACATTGTTTTTTTTAAAAAGTCAAAGTCATTTAAAAAGAGGAAAAGGGGGGGGGGAGGTTTTGCTTGAATTACGATTCAAAGAATCGGTTTAACAAAACCAAGAAAGGAAATGCAAGAAGGAAGGAAGGAACAGGGAGGCGAATCGGGTGGGAAGAAGAGGAAGGAAGGGGATGCTAGTGTTTCGAGCGGTGGACGGGCGAAGTCGGGCGAGGAGGATGCGGGCCGGGCGCGACCGGGCGCGGGCCGAAGTCTTGCGAGGAGGTCGCGGGTCGGGCAGAGAGAAGGTGAAGGGGTCGCGGTGTTGGGTGGCGTTGATGGTGGCGCGAGGTTCGGTGGTCGTGGTGGTTCGATGGTGGGTTCCCGGCGGTGAAGTCGGGTGGGGTTCCTTGGTTTGCAATTTTTATTTTTATTTTCAAAATCAAAAATCGAAATTAAGGAAGAAGATAAAGGATTAAGCAAACCTTTGAAGTTTGTTTGCTTGAGCAATTAGGGTGAATAAAGTTCGCATTTATAGAGGTTTTGGTCGAAATTTTTGAGCTTTGGGTCAAGCTCCATTAATGGTGGAGGTGAGGTGTGTGGGCTATGGTGTTTAGGCTTTTGAAATTGTTGCCCCTAATATCCGAAAATTGTGGATTGAGTTTCAATTATTTACCGACAAAGGCTGAGATTTTGTGTTGAAAATTTTGCTCTTGTGTCTTGAAAATCGGGGAACGAAGGGAGGAGAGGAAGATGGTGATGAAGATCCCATTTTCTTTCTTTCTCTTTTTTGTTTTTGTTTTATTTTCCCTTTTTCTTTTTGGCTAAAAGACATATGGCTATGGACTTGTATTTGGGCTTTGGATTACTAAAAATGGATGGACACATGTACAAAGATACCCACAACCAAAAATAAAGAGTTTAATTAATTAGAAATAATGAAATGAATAATAAAACAAGTAAATGATTTATTTTAAACTTGTTAAATAAATCAAAACTAAATGAAATCATTATTTTAATAAACATAGTTATCAAATAAAATCGCATTATCATAAAATAAATTTTAAGTGGAAATAATATTAAACCTTAATAAATAATAAAATAATCTTTGAAAATTCGGGGTATTACATCTACTCCTCCTTAAAAACAAAGTTCGTCCTCGAACTTTAAAGTTAGATGTTTAATATTAACGAAACAAAAGTGGCTCTTGCTTTGTTAGTATTACATTCGGTCCCCCTTAAGGAGTTTCGTCCCCAAACTCGATAATCGTACCTCGAAAAGAGTTCGGGATAACGTTTTTCATGTCATCTTCCGCTTCCCAAGTTGCTTCCTCGGTTTGATGATTAGACCGCAAAACTTTGACTAACTTTATTGCCTTGTCCCGGGTATTTCTCATTTTGGAATCAAGGATTCTAACAGGACGTTCTTCAAAGGTGAGGGTCTCATCTAGTTCAATGGTTTCAGGTTGGATGACATGGGAGGGATCGGGGACATATTTACGAAGTTGAGACACATGAAAGACATTATGAACATTGGTTAACTCTGTGGGCAAAGCTAATCTATACGCCACTTCCCCAATTCTTTCGAGTATTTCATAAGGTCCGATATAACGAGGACTCAACTTTCCTTTCCTACCGAACCTCATTACTCCCTTGGTTGGCGAAACTTTCAGCAACACTTTTTCTCCAACTTCAAACTCCAAATCTCATCTCCTTTGGTCGGCATATGACTTTTGTCGATCTGAGGCAGCTTTCATACGCTCTTGAATCGAGTTCACCTTGTTAGTAGTCTCTTCTATCATTTCTGGTCCCAAATTCAACGACTCGTTCACATCGCTCCAACATATAGGACTCCTACATTTCCGTCCATACAATGCCTCATAAGGAGCCATTCCTATGCTCGAGTGATAACTGTTGTTGTACGAGAACTCAATGTACATCAAATGATCATCCCAATATCCTCCGAAATCCATTACGCATGCTCTCAACATATCATCTAAGGTTTGAATGGTTCTCTCCGTTTGACCATCTGTTGCTGGGTGGAAGGCTGTACTGAATTTCAATAGTGTACCCATGGCTATCCGAAGTTGTTTCCGAACTTAGATAAGAATCTCGAGTCCCTATCCCAGAAACGATGTCCTTTGGAACACAGACCTAATGACCTCATTAAAGTAAGCATCCGCCAACCGTTTAACGACCAAGTACCCTTCATTGCCACAAATCTTGCCGTCTTAGTCAAACGGTCCACAATTACCCATATTGCATTCTTTCCCGTCCTTGTATTCGGTAACCCCATGATGAAATCCATAGAGATAGATTCCCATTTCCATCCCGGCACTTCCAAAGGTTGCAATTTCCCTCCAAGCTCATATCCTGTATTTTCACCTTCGGCATGTTAAACATTTTTGCCACGAAGTCGGCTACTTCTTGCTTCATCCTAGGCCACCAAAAATGCCTTTTCAAATCCTTATAAAGATTATTTCCTCCTCGGATGTATGGAATACAGCGAACTATGGGCTTCCATTAGAATTCTCGTCTTGAGTTCCTCATCATGTGGCACACACAATCTCCGTTTATACTTCGCAACGCCATTGTCGTCGATCTCGAACTCCGGTGCTTGACCACTTTCTTTCATTTCTCTTAACTTGCTTAACCACTTATCTGGGACTTGTTTCACCCAGAATCTCCTCAAATATGTCCGGTCCAACAAGAAGAGCATTCAACCGAGCTTTCACATAACCGGGCTCAACTATTTCCAAACTCATCTCTTAATCTCTTCACACGGTTCATCCTGCCAAAATCAACACGTTTAGAGAATGAGCACTCTTCCTACTCAACGCGTCGGCTACTTTGTTCGCTTTTCCCTCTTGATACACTATCTTCAAATCATAGTCGTTTATAGCTCGAGCCAACGTCTCTGTCTCATATTCAACTCCTTTTGCGTATACGATACTTCAAACTCTTGTGATCCGTATAGACTTTACACTGCACTCCATACAAATAATGTCTCCAGATTTTCAGCGCAAACACAATTGCTCCTAACTCCAAGTCATGAGTAGGGTGATTTTGCTCATGTGGTTTGAGTTGCCTCGACGCATAGGCCACTACTTTACCATGTTGCATCAAGACGCACCCAAAACCTTTCTTTGAGTCATCATTGTAGACTTCAAATCCTTCTACTCCATAGGGCAATGTCAATACCGGGCCGTTTGTAAGTCTCTTCTTGACTCTTGAAATGCTTCCTCACACTTATCATCCCAATGAAACTTTGTTGTTTTCTTCATCAAACTAGTGAGAGGTTGGACCGTTCTCGAGAAATCTTTCACAAATCTCCCGGTAATATCCGACTAAACCCAAGAAACTCCGTACTTCGGTGATGTTCTTAGGTTGAGGCCAATCAGTCCACTGCTCAATCTTCGATGGATCTACGGAAAACGCCTTCTTTTGATATCACATGACCCAAAAATGAGACTTTTTCCAACCAAAATTCACACTTCGAGAACTTCGCGTACAATTGCTTTTCTCGAAGAATCTCCAGAACTTTCCTCAACTGATCCTCATGTTCTTCTCTATCCTTCGAGTATACCAATATATCGTCGATGAACACAATCACGAACTTGTCCAGGTATGGCTGGAAAGTCCTGTTCATGAGGTGCATGAAAGCTGCGGGCGCATTAGTGAGTCCAAAAGGCATGACGGTGAACTCATAATGGCCATATCTCGTACGAAAGGCCGTCTTAGGGATGTCTTCTTCAGCGATTCGTAGTTGGTGATAACCTGATCGTAAATCGATCCTGGGAAACACCTGTTGCACCTTGAAGTTGATCGAACAAATCCTCGATCCTCGGGAGCGGATATTTATTCTTTACCATGGCATTATTCAACTCCACATAATCGATACACAACCTCAAAGATCCGTCTTTCTTCCCGACAAACAACACCTGGGCTCCCCAAGGCGAAACACTAGGTCGAATGTACCCTTTATCCAACAATTCTTCTATTTGCACCTTGACTCTTGCATTTGCAGTGCCATTCGATATGGAGCCTTAGAGATAGGTCCGGTTCCGTGGGACTAAATCGATCTTAAAGCTCATTTCTCTCTCTCGTGGCATTCCCCGGGAAGCTCTTCGGGAAATACATCCGAAACTCCTTTACTACCGGAATTTGAGTCAAGTCCTCGTTTTCCACGCTTACGTCCCTTACTTGACACTGTGGAGACTGGGTAGCCTTTTTCTAAGATAGGTTTGAAGGTTCGAGGTCGAGATTATCTTGACATCAGCCGAAGGTTATGCCCTTATAAGATATCCTATTTTCCTTTGGTCCTCTAAGAGATATTTTCTCGGTTATGACACTCGATTTTGGCTTTATACTTAGCTAACCAATCCATTCCCAAGATAACGTCAAAGTCTTTTTTAGGTCAAAAAGAATAAGATCGTAGGAATCAGTCACATCGCATGACTATGGGGATACTTTCGAAAAGAGATTTACAAGAAACAGTCCCCCTAGGTGGGCATGGCTATATTGGCTCGACAAGACCGGGTAGACTTGAGGGGATACTTATTAACAAAAGTGCTAGAAATAAAAGAATGAGACGCTCCGGAATCAAAGAGTACATAAAGCGGGGCTTGAGTTTACGAAAAGTACCCGTCACAACGTTGGCATCGGTGTCGGCTTCAATTCGGCTCATGACATTGATTCTTCCATTGGTGTTGCCTCCATTGCCATTCTTTCCATAGTTTCCATTTCCACCTCCAAAAGAGCGGTTGTTACGGTTCCCCGTTACATGCGGCATTTCCTCCAAAGAGGGCGGTTGTTATTGAAGTTTTGAATTTTGTTTCCACCTCCATTGGTACCATTGTTCCCATTTGCTCCATTTTGAGCTTGCTTCTTTGGGACGGTTGAACGATTTGTGACCTACTTCTCCACACTCGAAACACTTGATCCTTTCACCCCGACAAGTGAACCACGGATGACTCTTGGCACACTTCCCGCAAACAAAGTTCTTTTGGTTCCTATTTCCTTCTGCTGGGCCTGTTGTACGAATTATGATTGTTGCGGTTGTTGTAGCGTCCACCATTGTTATTGTTGATTCCACCATTGTTGGGCCTTTTGTCGTACCACTTGGTCGCTAGCACGTTGCTTAGGCGGGTTCCTTTCTTTTATGTCTCGCCTATCACCTCTCTTTCACGCCGTAAGATTCTCTCCAAATTTGAAGCTTTAGCATACGCTTCCGCGAAAGTGGTAGAGGTGCTACCTCCCATTCGAGTACGAAGATCAAACTTAAGTCCGTCTTCAAACTTTTGGGCCTTAGTTCCTTCATCCGGCACTACAAGTCGGGCGGAATCGAGCATACTCATTGAATTTCGAGCGTACTCTTGCACACTCATGTTATAACTACGGTTAAACCTACTAAACTCATTGTACTTTTGCCTACGAATGTGCTCGGGGAAGAATCGAGCCTTAATCGCTACCTAAACGCTTCCCAGTTAAAGTTCTCTTGAGCTTTAACAATAGATCCTACACTTTCCCACCAAGTATCGAAGCATCTTCATGCGAGATAAAAGGTTGCTTGGGTCTACTTTCCGGGCCTCGGGCGTACCCGTGGCCGTGAAAATCTTTCCAAATCTCTTATCCGGATCTCGAGAAGTAGTGGGTCTTCTCTCCCAACAAAGGTTGGTGGGTTCAAAGCAGAAATCTTTTTCGCCATTGCAGCCTACGGATCGTCTCCATGGTGGTTGTTGTTGTTGATCCGGTTTTGAAGGACTTAGCCAAGCTCTGAGCTAGTTGCTCTAGTGTCCTAAGTCGTCTTTGCATGACTTGTTCGGGAGTTTCGGCCATTTGGTTTCCTTGTCGCCTTGCTCTAGATCGCGTATAAACGTATTGCATAAGCTACATGCGTTATTCACATTGTATTTCTACGATTCACATTGATTCTTATATAAAAGCTAATTCACATAATCATGGTTCGCACCATTCATTCATTTCATACTCAATTCACATATCAAAAGTTCATCATTCATTTCACATTCAATTCACATGTCAAAAGTTCATCATTCATTACTCCAAAAGTGCCATAAAAATTCGTTCATAGTAGCATAAGAGTTTTCAAATAGTCAAATAAGCATCAGTTGCACCATCCTTAACTAAGTTAACAAGTTAATTGGTCTTTTACGACCTTAATTAGAAATCTAAGGGTCAAGGCTAGAGATTTGGGTTTTTAATCAGCGTACTCGGACGGATCCTCGTCTTCACCTTCATCTCCGTCTCCATCTCCATCGAGATTTACAACGGGTGAGGCAGGGTTGCTTCCTACTTCTTCATCGCCACTATGGTTGGGTTCCTCATCATCAGTGGGTAAATAGTCGTTAAGCCACTTGACCCCAGCATCGAGCATTCTTTTCTCCGGTTACTCAACGTGAGATACCACTTCCCTTTCAATGTGTATCGTTCATAGTTTGGTCTTCCATTTTTTCGTAATATCGAGAGTATTCGCTCTTGATTCCTAGGCATAAGGACCATCATTGGGAAGAGTGTGAATCAAAACATCGGCTGTTTAGGTGGCGTGAGGTAATCCGAATGTCCGTGGCCTTCATTAAGATGGCAACACTTCATTGTTAACCGAAACCCGTAAATATAAGTCAAACAGACTCTCCTACCCTCATCCTTAGAAGGTAAGGTCCTTGAAGGGGTTACGGTGCATTTCCCGGCGGTCAAACGTGTCTTGGCCATCTAATAAAATATCATAAACAATTAATAAGTACCTTTTAGCCGAGTACTTTCATACATGTACACATAACTCATACGTACTCCATACTAAATCCTTAAGTCATATTTTAATCATATTAAGTCATAATTTAATCCTAATTTATTTTTCCGAAATAATTTATTATTTTAACCTCTAAACCAATTTTAAGTTTAACCCTATTTGATTCATTTTTCCCTAATTATTATATTTTAATAATTTTAATCTTTCCTCGTTAATCTAAACTCCGCTCCGATACCACTTTGTAACACCCTGCCAACCCAAACCCTTCTTCATATAATAAAACTCGAGATGGGGAAAATCCACGAGGGTTCGAATCAACAGGCGTGCTACCGCCGCACTTATCTCCTTGGAAATAAATGCAAGGCTAGATTAAATCATACCGTATTCAAATAAATTAATCCTTACAACCAAGTAAAATGTTCATTAAATATTACTAATTACTTAAGTGTTTTGAGTTCCAATGGAAGCTAAATCATAAAGCTAAGTGGATGACAACTCTAAATGATCTCCCTTTTGTTCCCCGTCGATCACCCACCCGCACAAATGCATTGAAAAGAAACAAGAGAGACAAGCTCAAAAATCGAGAAAAACGAGTAATTCCAACTCCATCCGTAAAATACTTAAGTTGAAAATACTTTGTAAAATAGTAGGTTAATTAATAGGGTTGAAAAGCATAACACACATACACATATATATACAATGAATAATCACATACTTAATTCAATCAATTCGAGTATTTAAGGAGAGGAAAGAGAACGCTAGTAGGTTTCCACAATCCCCCCGTAACCACTTACTTCAACATTGTAGGCCGGGGTCAATCCCCTGTAACCACCTACGGATAACATAATGGCCATAATAACAGAGTCCCTAGTGTGCACACCCCTCCTACTTGGATCACAACAAGATGAAGGAAGACATTAACAGAATAATCGGCATAGTAATCCGAGAACCCGTGAGGGGCCGAACCTCTCATGCAGGCAACCTCGTTCATCATTGCCCTCCGATATTTCACATTACGTGATTAACATCTTTTAATTCAGAGTCATCACATAAATCACGTACACATTTACGTCATCTTGTTCAATCCAGTGTGAACATATTCAGTCCATCATAATCTCAATCCATTCATAATCTCAATCCATTCATAGTGGTTTCAATAACTCATTTCATAAACACAACCGTCACTTGAGTTCATTTATCACTTCAGATTCATAATCATTTCATTATCACAAGTTCTTATCAATTTCAACTTTCATAAAGTCTCACTATTAATAACAATAATAATATTCAGGATAATCATAATGATATATAGTAATAATAATAACAATAATAATCATAATAATAATAATAATAATAATAATAATAATAATAATAGTAATAATAATAATAATAATAATAATAATAATAATAATAATAATAATAATATAATAATAATAATAATAATAATAACATTATTAAATGACATTAACCGATTTTAATAACGTTATAATAATCATCTTTGTCATATCGTACATCGTCCATAGTGATGATTCATAATCGAAATCCATAGTCGTTGTCCATTTTATCCTTCATATTCATAATCCGCATTAAGTCGATAATCCATAATTATAGTCCATACTTATAAATTTTATAAGCACATAATGATCACGTAATCAATTCTTTTACACTAACGGGATCTATGTTTAGATGGACATCGGAGATTACCTCGTAACGCGTGCCCAAAAGTTAGATTCACGAACCGATTAACACTCTTGATATTCCTCGTCTACGCAATCGGAGTCTACAATAGACGTTAATGAGATCTAAGTTAGTTACCTAAATAACCCCTTCTTATATATAAAATAAACATTTTAAATAATT
The DNA here is from genome assembly GCA_947648045.1 of Beta corolliflora. Lineage (NCBI taxonomy): Eukaryota > Viridiplantae > Streptophyta > Magnoliopsida > Caryophyllales > Amaranthaceae > Beta > Beta corolliflora. Next base: position 119,350 of record CANSZD010002295.1, on the reverse strand, counting down.
CAAATAACTTAAAGAAATCTTAATGATTTTAAGAGAGTTTATAAATCAAAGTTTATGGTTTTCAAATTATTTATGAAATCATTTTAAGTACCTAACGATTATTTCAACTTAAGTTTTCTTAACCAAACAAGATGTTTTGAAAGTCATAAAGATTAAGTTATTATAATTATAAGATACTAATCCAAACTAATTAATCAAAATTAAACATTGTTTTGTTTTAAAAAGTCAAAGTCATTTAAAAAGAGGAAAAGGGGGGAGGTTTCTTGAATTGCGATTCAAAGAATCGGTTTAACAAAACGAAGAAAGGAAACGCAAGAAGGAATTAAGGAAGGAACAGGGAGGCGAATCGGTGGGGAAGAAGAGGAAGGAAGGGATCTTTGGTGTTTCGAGCGGTGGACCGGTGAAGTCGGGCGGGGGAGGGATGCGGCTAGGCGCGACCGGGCGCGGGAAGTGCTGCGAGAGGGAGGTCGCGGGCTGGGGCAGGGAGAAGGTGAAGGGGCGCGGTGTTGGGTGGCGTTGATGGTGGCGCGAGGTTCGGGTGGTCGTGGTGGTTCGATGGTGGGTTTCGGCGGTGAAGTCGGGTTGGGTTACTGGTTTGCAATTTTTATTTTTATTTTCAAAATCAAAAATCAGAAATTAAGGAAGAAGATAAAGGATTGAAGCAAACCTTTGAAGTTTGTTTGCTTGAACAATTGGGGTGAATAAAGTTCAGTATTTATAGAGGTTTTGGTCAGAATTTTTGAGCTTTGGGTCAAGCTCCATTAATGGTGGAGGTGAGGTGTGTGGGCTATGGTGTTTAGGCTTTTGAAATTGTTGCCCCTAATATCTGAAAATTGTGGATTGAGTTTCAATTATTTACCGACAAAGCTGAGATTTTGTGTTGAAAAATTTGCTCTTGTGTGCCGAAAATCGGGGAACGAAGGGAGGAGAGGAAGATGGTGATGAAGATCCCATTTTCTTTCTTTCTCTTTTTTTGTTTTATTTTCCTTTTTCTTTTTGGCTAAAAGACATATGGCTATGGACTTGTATTTGGGCTTTGGATTACTAAAAATGGTTGGACACATGTACAAATATACCCACAACCAAAAATAAAGAGTGTAATTAATTAGAAATAATGAAATGAATAATAAAACAAGTAAATGATTTATTTTAAACTTGTTAAATAAATCAAAACTAAATGAAATCATTATTTTAATAAACATAGTTATCAAATAAAATCGCATTATCATAAAATAAATTTTAAGTGGAAATAATATTAAACCTTAATAAATAATAAAATAATCTTTGAACATTCAAGGTATTACAAATATAGGCCATTTTACTTGAAAATGAATGAATATGAGTAGTTTGATGTTAGTTTAAGTTATAAACACCTCAAACATCATATATATAGTTAGTTTAATGTACTTATAAGTTGTTTTGCTTGAAAATACACAATATAGGCAAGTTAGAACCAAATATAGGCATTTTGAGGCCATTTTAGGCCATTTTACTTGAAAATGAATGAATACGAGTAATTTAATGTTTGTTTAAGTTATAAACACCTCAAACATCATATATATAGTTAGTTTAATGCATTTATAAGTTGTTTTGATTGAAAATACACAGTATAGGCAAGTTAGAACCAAATATAGGCCTTTTGAGGCCATTTTAGGCCATTTTACTTGAAGATGAATGAATTCGAGTAGTTTGATGTTAGTTTAAGTTATAAACACCTCAAACATCATATATATAGTTATTTTAATGCACTTATAAGTTGTTTTGATTGATTCAACACAATATAGGCAAGTTAGAACCAAATGTAGGTCTTTTGAGGCCATTTTAGGTCATTTTACTTGAAAATGAATGAATACGAGTAGTTTGATGTTTATTTAAGTTATAAACACCTCAAAAATCATATATATAGTTACTTTAATGTATTTATAAGTTATTTTGATTGAAAATACACAATATAGGCAAGTTAGAACCAAATATAGGCAAATATAGGCCATTTTAGACCATTTTACTTGAAAATGAATGAATATGAGTAGTTTGATGTTAGTATATGTTATAAACACCTCAAACATCATATATATAGTTTGTTTAATGTACTTATAAGTTGTTTTGCTTAAAAATACACAATACAGGCAAGTTAGAACCAAATATAGGCCTTTTGAGGCCATTTTACTTTAAAATGAATGAATACGAGTAGTTTGATGTTAGTTTAAGTTATAAACACCTCAAACATCATATATATAGTTAGTTTAATGCACTTATAAGTTATTTTGATTGATTCAACACAATATAGGCAAGTTAGAACCAAATATAGGCCTTTTGAGGCCATTTTAGGTCATTTTACTTGAAAATGAATGAATACGAGTAGTTTGAAGTTAGTTTAAGTTATAAACACCTAAAACATCATATATATAGTTAGTTTAATGCACTTATAAGTTGTTTTGATTGATTCAACACAATATAGCCAAGTTAGAACCAAATATAGGCCTTTTGAGGCCATTTTAGGCCATTTACTTGAAAATGAATGAATATGAGTAGTTTGATGTTAGTTTAAGTTATAAACACCTCAAACATCATATATTTATAGTTAGTTCAATGTACTTATAAGTTGTTTTGATTGAAAATACACAATATAGGCAAGTTTGAACCAAATATAGGCCTTTTGAGGCCATTTTAGGCCATTTACTTGAAAATGAATGAATATGAGTAGTTTGATGTTAGTTTAAGTTATAAACACCTCAAACATCATATATATAGTTAGTTTAATGCACTTATAAGTTGTTTTGATTGAAAATATACAATATAGGCAAGTTAGAACCAAATATAGGCCTTTTGAGGCCATTTTTGGCCATTTAACTTCAAAATGAATGAATATGAGTAGTTTTAGTTATAAACACCTCGATCATCATATATATAGTTAGTTGCATGTATTTATTAGTAGTTTTCATATAAAATACAAAATATAGCCATGTTATAACTAAATATACGCCATTTTTGCCACTTTATATTACTTGAATATGAGTATATTTAACCAAATGCGGGAGACATACAATAAGAAGCTGGACCATTGTACCACTCGGGGTCACAGTAGAACCCCGATCTCGTTGTATTGGGAGACAGGTTGGGGGAGGAACGAGAGGAAAAGTGCGGGGGGTTGGGTCGGGCGATCATTTGTACTACAACTCTTCTTACGGGCGAGGAGATGGTGGCTCTTCACAACCATATGAGCCGTCCATTTTTTCTCAGATTGAGGCGCAGGTGGAGGCAAAGGTCGCTGCACGGATGGAAGAGGTCGAGGCAAGGGTCGCAGCACGGGTGGAAGAGTCAAGTCGAGCCCTCGTAGAGGAAATGATGAGGAACATGTCTAGTTTCGGCCACATGTTCTCGGGTTGCAACCAGGCCCCCCTCCACAACGCAGGAAGATGACCCGGGGTTTGGAGGTGGCGGTAGTGCTGCGAGACACCCTTGACAAAGGTGTAGTTTTTTTGGTTTTGGCAACTAGGTAACTAACTTATAGTTTCCATATAGTTGGTCTAACTATATGCATTTAGTGTCAATATTTATCGGCATCTCGCTTTGTTTCTAGATGTGTCGGGTTATTTTTTTTTGGAACCCGACTTCTACTTTATTTCCCGACACCGGGATCTATTTTGCGTACATATATTTAATCTAGGTAGTTTGTCTAACTATAGACATTTAGTGTCTATATTTATCGGCATCTAGCTTATTAGTTTCTAGATTTGTCGATATATATTTTTTGTAAGCACCGACTTCTACTTTATTTCCCGACACCGGATCTATTTTGTGTACATAATTGTAATCTATTTCATGTAATTATACAAGTATCTATGCAAATTGTAATATATATCAAAATTGCATATTTTTGTAATTGAAAAAATTGAATGCGATGGAGGTACAACTTTAGTGTGGTATATTTAGGTGCAACTGTGCAGGTACAGGTTTAATTATAATTAAGAACAATAGTATTTTAAATAACATCATTTTAAAACAACAACGACGACTAAACATTAAATCAACGACGGCTAGGCGATTAGCTGTAAAATGTCTATGCGACCATGGACTTGATCTTCAACGATTTGCTAGAATATAATAGCGACGGTTATTAACGGTCGTTGAATCAACGAAATCAACGACGGTTTGTAGCGTCGGTGATCCACCGACGGTTTAAAACGGTCGGTGAAACAACACCGTTAAAAAACGTCGCCGATTCACCGTCGGTTTAAAACGATGCGTTGACGTAAGTCAATGTCGGTTTTACGCGACGGTCGCTGATTTTCATTAAACCGTCGTTGATATTTTCACCGAGACGGCCTTACGGTCGTTGATTCCAATATCAGCGACCAACGTTACAACGACTGCAGTTTGACGACTGCTAGCCGTCGTTGATTATTTAGCGACGGTTTTTATTTAATCAACGTCGGCTTTTAGCCGTCGTTGATTACCACTTTTCTTGTAGTGCATGACGTCTTAGGCTCTGTTCTTTTGGATTGAGCTGAATTGAACTTAATTTGTCCGATCGAAATGACCCGAACTTTATTTGTCCGAACCGAATTGTATTGAACTGAATTAAAATTGTGAGAGGAAACTAACTGAATTTTTCTGAAGTGAACTGAATTGAATTTTCCTGAACTGAACTTAATTTTCATTAATTCAGTCCAAAAGAACAGAGACTACTTCAAAATGTCATGATTTTAAAAACCAAGCTACATCTCTTATATGTAACCAAAGTCTAACTCCAACCATTAAATCCTTATGCCTTACTGAATTTTTATATAATAAAATTAAAAGAGAAATAAATAAATGAGTAGTACACTCTACTATTATTATATCAAAGCATGGGCAACAAAATTTAGGCTCTAGGTGGTAACATTGTCCACGCCCCTGAAATATTGACGGTGACCATGTCATTATTGTCGATGTAAAAATTTGAACGCACGACTTCAAGTATGGAAGAAAGACATCATATTATTGCTTCTTTTATCAAGATCAACGATGACGGGTATTTAATTGAAACCAAGAGCTAAGTTTTACTGTTTAAATGCATATTATGAATTACATAACTTATTTTCATTCTTTTTACTAGCATGGCATTTCCCTTAGAAATGATCAAGGGATTTGTATAAGAGGAATAAAACCATAGCCTCTTACTTAAAATCTTATGGCCTTACCACTAAGATACATCTCTTATATAGTTATATGGAACCATACTCCAATTCCAACAACTAAGCAATTTATTCTCTTTTTACTCATAAACAAAAAATAACCCGAGACATAAACCGAGTCCAAACACTAGTAACTAATTAATGTTTGGATAGGAAAGTTTCTTAAACAAAAACATCAATATGAAAAGGCCAGATTTTATGTTAGGAGTGGGCACAACGGGCCAGTGCTGGTCATGCAAGGGTCTCCTTGGAGCCAATGCTAGTCGGGCTAAGGGTCACCTTGTGATGGGCCACAAGGGGTTGGGGCAATGCATGTTACGGGTTGATAGAATGATAGTGGATAAACTATAAGCGAAATTTTTTTACCATAATTTTGCCCTTTAACAAGCGAAATTAACGTTCTACGATTTATACGAATATGTAATTGAAGATATCAATGACTAATGGTAAGTCTAAGAGACCGTATTTGCCTAAATCTAATTGTTGCAACTTAATCAGAAAGAATGAAACATTATTCCCCCTTATAGTTCAATTATAGGGTCCCTAGTTACGCCAGAATCATTAATTAGATGGTTCCTCAACTTTAATCCATTACAAATTGTTGGATATGAGACATATCTTTCTGCAATAAACTTCGATAATTCCTAAATGATCAAACCCTTAACAGAGCGCAAAAAATATGCACTAAAGAATTTACAGCAGGTCAAACAAACGTTAAGGCAGAACTTGTGACAGAAAAATTAAACAGTTGTATTGAAGATTCAAGATCAATAGCACACCAATCATGAAATGGGAAAAAATTAAGCTCCCATAAACAGACATGAGACAAAACAACAATCAAAAGCTAGAGTAAATAACTTAATAGAAGATCAACATAACCCTAAAGATAAAGATAACTGAAACTAGAACAGCAGTAAAATTTCAAGTTATCCTCCTTCACACCCCTTGCCCTACAAATATTCAAGGGCAAGCAGCTTTGAGCTTACTGACAGTAACATGGAAATTTTCCCTTTTTAATGGCAGCTTCATTATGCTTGACTAATATCTTCCGCAAAGCTCGAACTTTTCCCCAACTGTCTTTAGGCTTCGCCATCGCTGAAGCATTAACACCCAAAGTAGGGATGGAGGATAGCATTCCTATGTCAGAGTCATAACTCAGACTCGTACAATAATCATTGCCTTCTGACTGAGCAACAGGGCACCAACTTGAGGTTTCAAAGTCGACGAAAGATGGTAGCATAGACTCATTCCAAGAAGAAAGGTTGACATCATCACTATATGATCCAGGTAAAAAGTCTGTGAGTATGGGATTGTTCAGAGTCAGGCATTGATCCACCTGACAGGTTTGCTCCTCCTTAAGGGGATGTGACATTTTAAAATCTTGTTGATCTGTATGAACATGCACAAATACTTGTATCGGATCGTTTAAGGACAATACTAGGTATATTGTTCAGCAAAAAACAATATAGCTACAATAAATACTTAAACATCAAGTAAAATTTGTAAGATGTTATTTGCTCTAATGAAAAACATTTCTAAGAATGTCTAACAGGAGACAAACTGTCTCTTTAGTTGTACAAACAAAATGGTGAAAGTTGATTATATAGAAGTGCATATTTTCAAAGTCTAAAAAGTAAGAACCATGGAAAGGCAGGGAAAATGGACATAATGTTTCTAATCATATACTTGAGCATAATAATAAAAGAAATAAAGTAGTGCCATTTTACCAGCTATTGTACCATCGCAAGTTGTAGGGAAGCAAAATTGCTGCAGGTTCAAGCCTGGAATACAATTAGGCATGTCAATCGGACTCGATGGTGAGTGACATAGAGTTCGGCTAGTATTGCCTGACAAGCATGAAGTAGCCTGTTGAATGATTGCCTCCCACTTTTTTGGTGAGACCTTAAGAATCTGAAAAATTTCACACATCAAATTAGAAGTTATTTGGTCAGAATTTTTATCCAGAAAAGCCATATGCAGTAAATATTATTGACAACATCCTAAGATATATAAAACTTTCCTTACTTGGCGGAGTATGGAGTCATTATGGTAATACATTGTCAGAAAATCTTTCACTTTGTAAATTTGGTGTTCTGCCAACCTTTTACAGATCTTCCCATCTTTTGCTATCCAGCATAAACGCCAAACTTCATCTTCCAAAGATGGAATATTATGCTTCTGGTAATCTATATTGCATATACACATTCATTATTAAAGCGTTCAGCACTATGATTGAAAGCAGGCACGAAGAGACCAGAGTGCAAATATCACCTTGTGTCAATCATATAACATCAGAAAAAACAATCAAAGCTACCAGTTTAGACTGTTTATGACTTACCAATGTCTGTCATTACTCATTAGTATAAAAAACCTTTTCAAAATCAGATCTTATTTTGTAATGGGCCAATGGCAAAAAAAGACTTATAATATAGCTCCTTCTGTTACATTTTACATGATGAAATAGCTGTCAATGTTACTTGAACTCTTCGTTTCAGCTCAAGTTCCCGTGTAGGATCTCGACATTCCAACAAGGGTATGGACACTGACCCTTGATATTGGGCTAATTTGGCCAAGTCGGATGATTGGACACATACTCCAGTCTGAATAACATAGGCTATCAGCTAAATTTAATCAAATCATACATGGTATTCAACTAATACTCGATGCAATCAGCTATAAGCTAACAACTAAATAGAATGATAATACACTGAAAAGCACAAAACACTTACTCTCTCCACGTCGATCTTTGACTTCGAATGGAGTACTTACCGCTTCCATCACATGATCTTCTTTCGCTTCAACTTTAGCCCCCAACCTAAACATCTTGCTTCTTTCCCAGCTAGAGTTGTCTGTAAAACAAACATCACCAACACTGCCAACTCCATTTTCCAGAACAATTACTACGTTCTGGCCAACCAACAATGGCCTTTTACCATCCCTCTCATTCACAATATTCTTATTGAACTCCTTTTTTGTCCAAATGTCTTGTTCCTCTGCCCTGAAATGGCCATGAAGAGCAACAAATTTGACTTTTGTTGATGACAGAGGACCATCTGTCACTCGATGCCCAGTAACCGCATCAAGCAAGAACAATTTGATAGCTGCAGAACCTTCAGCTTCTACCTTGTTCCCAGTAAACAGTTTTTGAGGGAACTTTCCCTCAAACTGTAACTTGAACTTTCTTGATTCACATGGCTTTGCGTCAATTGGTAATGACCTGTGTGACAAAGGTAACAAGTGTTATAACAAACGCAATAAAAGCAAAGAAGAATTAAAGAACAATCGACACAAGAATTGACGTGGTTCACTAACAATGTGTTAGCTACATCCACAGAGGAGACCCCTTGCTTGGTTAAGCCTAGCATCAGATAATTCAAGGTATATTTCAACAAGAAGAGTCTATAAACTTTTTCATATGGTTTACTACAAGATTAGAACTTTATTGAGTTTAGTGGCCCTTAATTTGGATATAAGATTCTACACAAAGGACAATATTGTGCATCATGCTCTCGCAAGCATATACAGTTGGACATAAAAGGTTTGCAGATTAGAACAAAAGAACATTTTATCATCTTCATTTATACAAGAACCTACAATTCATAGTAAAAGAAAACACAATAAAAAAAGTATAGTTGTGCGACAAAATAACATACAAATATAATGAAAAGAATATTGACTGAAAGGCTATTACACTTCATGCTCCAGGATATCTAATTTAAGCCTTTAAGGTGAAAAGAATAAAGTTATTCACAATGGACAGGGCAAACAACAGTATTATCAAAAAACTTCAAACTAATACTCCAACAAACAATTGATTATTTTCATGTTTCTAACTTTCTACCAAGCCTCTCTAATTAATATTAGCTGTGTCTGCTAATTCTGTCGTATGCCATATCTGATGCAAACAATTTGCTTATGTAAAATATCAAGGTGAAATTGTTTCTAGTAAGCATTGATATTTAGCAAAAAGTACCTAGGATTTAACGATAATAGCATCAAGGTAGTGAAAATAACTGACATAACTACATCTATCCACTGGGTGGATTACCCACAAACCCACTCCTAATAGACCATTATTAATGTTGACTTGGATTCCACCTTATATTAAATTCTATTAGTAGTGGGTAAATTTCTCATTGGGTCAACCAAAATTTATCCGAAAATAACAAAGGTGTAATTTATTCAGATCAGCTTAAATTTTGTACAGGCAACAAGAAGAACTGACCTTGAGATGGAGTGGTGAGATTGTTGCATTACCTGCTCTACTTCCTCTCTGACCTATTCATATGATAATAAAACAGATTTTCAAAAAAAGGGTTAAACTATCAATTTAAGTGGTTTTACACCGACATTAAATGGCCAGTTGGCCACTATCGATCATATTGCTTCTCAAACATATTAAATCTAGGCAAGCTCGGGCCCAGGCTCAGTTGGTTAGAGCTTTCCTCCTAGTTCCAGGTGATTCTGGGATCGTTTCTCATCCCCGCCCTTGTGTCCTAATGGTTTTCAATTAGGTGTCCCCATGGCTAGGAGTCCCTGGGCCTTGTCTTGCGGTAGTCCATCACCATGGGCTAACGCAATTGAGCACGTGAGTCGTGTCGTGTCATAAGCTTGGCACATGAGACGGGCCATGCCGACTAGAGTCCTAATCATGGCGGGCCTCATGCTATACTGGCCAAGGCCCAACAGAGCCCACTACCGTACATAGTGGAGATTTTTTTCCTTAACACTTCAACATCACAACAAATTTGACTGGTTCATATCTTGGTTTAACAGCTTCCTCACAAGTCACAACAAGAGGCCAATTAAATAACACATTCAACCAAAGATTAAAATAATGTACTTAAAAAACACACACATAATGCAGTGGGGTTCTCTTCAAAATAAAAAAGACTATATATAATTAGATAGATAACGATTCTATTTCTTGAAAAGTACAAATTTATCATACAAAAAGCACAATTTGATATTATAAGATTGATAAAAAAAAGCATTAAAACAAAAAGATGAGATAAGAAAAAGGTCACAAAAAAGAGTTAGGTACCACTTTTCGGATTAAAGTCTCCAATTGGGCAGAACATGATTGCAGACGACATACCCTATCTTTGGACAAACACCTAGCAAGCAAGATTCAAAGCCAATTATAATCACAGTTCTTAATGATTATTAATTAGTTACTATCAACATAGTCAAATCTTACTAATACGTACAGCTAATAAAGAGTTCATGAAAATGAATAGGACCAAAAGATAACGATTTAACAAATTAAATGATGAAAAGTCTCTCTCCTAATTCCAAGTCTTATTTTAGGATGTCATTATTAAGTTATTGAGATTTTATGTGAATTGTTACACCATGGTTCTTTCCACCCTTTCGTTCAGGCCATCACACTGTCTACAATAGTACAATTTACATATAAAATTTTAGCAACAAATTTGCTCCATAAAAATGAAAAAAAAAACAATATTATAAAAAAATTAGTCACTTAAAGTAAAGACTTAATCAAAATTATTACCTCTCAGTTACAAGGTTGAAACTTTAAATTTATCTTTTTAATACCTTTGTGAACTTAGTGAGATAACTTGATACGTCTATGATCTAACCCACTATAATATGTGTATTATTGTCAGGTTTTATTTTAATGTTTAACAAATTAATCTACTAACCTGATGTACCTACAAATTCGTAGGTGCTCTTAAAAGCGCTTAGAACTATGTGCTCCCAAACACGATCTTTTGCACATTTGTCACATATTTTGTTTAAATAAACAAAAAGTAAAATTTGCAAATATAATAGTGCGAAAAAATGTGAGAGGGAGCACCTAATTCTACGTGCTACTGAAGCACTATAAAGACTGATATAAATACCATGGAGTCATTTTTCAAGCCTAAATATATACTTCAATCAACACAAATGTAAACATGTCAATTTCATAAAGAATACCTGGTGTACTTAAGCCGCTGATTTCTTTGTTGAGATGAAGGAGGTTGTTGATTATCATTCTCTTTTTCACCAGAAAAAAACCTCTTAAAAACCATCCAAATGAATTAGTATATTCAAACACTGAAATTTAAGAGAGAGATGCCAAATGATTCGAGTAGTAGAGTAACTTAAAACCGCTAACAGATGACTATTTATAGAAGAAAATGAAGAGAGAGAAACATTGAAAGACGGTTAAAGTGATAAGCAACCGCGTAGAAGCTTTGCATGTAAGTTGCCCGAAACTTAGTTAAAGTCAAGTAATTAGTACATTATTAATAATATAATACAAGTATGATTGTGATAAGTTGATCACCATGACCAACTCTACTACCATTCTTCGAAAAATAAAATTCCACGAAAAAGAACTCAGCTTGAATTCTAAAGTATGGTCTTTTCCGCAAGGATTATGGTCTAGGTAGTATATTTAAATAGTAATATTATTATAAAATGTGTGAAGGGTCAGTATAAACTACCAGGTTCAAATGAAAATTATTCTCTTTTTTATTTGGGGGTTATTATGATTTTTGAGAGTCCAAATCTTCTAACTCACTTTTGTGTATTATATCATATGTCCTAGCATAATATTATTATTGGCCTACATCATTATAATTTAAACGAACTTCTTATTTTAAAAAAATAAATAAGGCTAAGAATAATCGACATCAACCAATAAATTTGAGTGGCATAAGTAATGATATAAATAAGTGGGACAAACGATTTTTTTTCCGATTTTTGAGGCTAAGATGGATAAGTTGTAGCATGTTCTCCACCTTAAAATTTATTTATTTAGGGTTCAAATATTATGTGACTCGGTTGATGAATAAAAGTCCATATCTTCCCTTTTATATTGGGTTTGGTGTTTTCTTTAATCTACTTCCTCTCTACCTTCCTAGGGCCTAGCCGCCTAGGGGTGGACAATTGAAACTGGATTATTAAGTAAATATGAGGGCACTGTGTGGAATTTTTTCCCTTTCTCTCTATTATTTTCTTCCAAAAATAACTCTACAGTTAGTTGTAGTTTTTTTTTGGTGTAAAGTTGTTGAAATTTCCTTATTAGTTAAGACCATAATAATTAAATTTTTCATGACACTTTCTCATTTTGTAGAATATGATCTTCTCTCTCCTTGCAAATTCGTTTTCAATTCTTTGCCTGCTTTTATCATGACACTTCCTGATTTTGTAATATTTACAAATCGTCTTCCTTCCCTGAGTTCTCCCTCCCTTGAGGAAAAAGTAGTAATTAAGATAATAGAAAAACAACAAAAGAAGTGACGTGATTAGATTTCAATGCTTCTCTTATGTTTTGTTATTCCCCCATTATTGGAGTTTTATAATTCAACTTATTGTTAACCTTTTTGATAAATTAATTAATTTTATAACTCATTAATTAAGAATCCGACCAATAACACTATTGAAAATTAAATTATTGAAAGCCCGACCAAGATGCTCATTAAATCCTAAGCATATTCTACCTGGATTTCAGGGGGGTAAAAAGCGTAGTCTTCCAAAAATGTAACAAGGAAAGCAAGATTAAATTGCTAATGTGTATGATTAAATTGCTAATGTGTATAATTGTAAGCACTCAAATCAACACTGAACACGCAGCATGATCGGGATGCATAATCCTAATGAGATCTTCCTCCGTCCCATAATATAGTAGTCTTGTTTAACTTTTTCTGCTGTCTCCAATATGGACCTTTGACCGTTGATATCTTCAATTCCTTATTAATAAAAAATATAAAAAGTTGATGTGATGAAACTACATATTGAGGCGAATCTAACAAGATCCCACATGAGTATGTTTTCTTGTATATATTAATGAGAATGTTTGGTCAAAGATTTTAAAGTTTGACCCACCTAAAATGAAATAGGCACTATATTATGGGACGGAGGGAGTATTATCTATTTCATAGTAATGATATAGTAGTATATAATTCATGAGGTGAAGTTTAAGACTACCAAATACCTCAGCATATACATCACTGCTAGATCAGCTCTGATTAAGCGAAATATGTCAGCGATGTAATTCTTTCACACTCTGAAAAGTACATTAAAGAAAAGCAAAGGCTTTTAGAAACTTTGATTAATTTAATGGTACAATTTTTTGTGTTACTCCCTCCATTTTTTTTTTCTTCTAATTGCTACATCGTATTTTGCGAAAGAATTTAGGTAACGTTACTTTCAAATTTTTTAGAGGGTACTTTTTGACCCATTTAGGCTCCTTTTTTTTTTTTTTTTTTTTTTTTTTGTTTGGAAAGATAATTGGTCAGAAGGCCAACCCCCGTTAAGCTCTTAGCCTGCAGCACACCAAACTCATTAGGTTGGGTAGAGGGGATTTATACCCACAAGCAAACATAAATATACAAACTCCCCAAATTGGGGAGTGATGAGAGTCGAACACCCGATCTCGCGGTTGGGAGGTGGGAGCACCAACCATTGGGCTCCCACGAGGACCTCCCATTTAGGCTCCTTTCGGTTGAGTGTGAAACATTTTCAGTGTAAAATAATTTTCATGGAAAACAATTATGCATAATCCGACTCCGACCCTACTAGAAATCAGATTTTAAATTCGAACCAGCTCCGAATCGATCTGACTTAAAATTATGACACCCGATTTGACTTTTTTCACCCTATTTATCTTTTAAATAGAAAAATCTTATATAATACAAATAATCTAAACATTACTATATTTTTAACAATCATTTTATTTAATAGAAAAATGTTATATAATACGATTGCGCCAAGGCGAAGTCGAAAGTATACATACATAATACATTAATATAAAATAATAAGACTAATTGCCTTAAATCGAGTCGAATCCGAATGTTGGATTTTTTATGCGATCCACTCCGACCCGATTCAGATTTTTTTTCTTGGAGTCGACTCAAGAATAATTTCTTTCAAATTGGAGCAAATTAGGATTGAATTCGGAGTGTTTTGCCATCCTTATCATGACTAAAGCCCAAGTTGGATTCTCCTAAGTCCAGAAAAGCACTTGCTACAGCCTACATGCAACTCTTTGTGGTTCACTTATGTATTAATTTTATAAAAAAGAAATACCTGGAAAATGCCAAGTGTCGACGCCATGCTGAGCCTGAATTAAGCAGGATTACTTAAGTGTCATGTCATCTGACTCAGCTACGAGTTCATAAACTAGCGTTATTGACTTGTTGTTGTTGTTGGCTACCCGTTCTGCCCGTGAATGGTTCTTGCTGCCCAAGTATAGGTCTTCTAGACTCCAGTGATCTCATGTCATGTCCCTAGCCCGTTGCAGTGATAGATACTCATGCTACGTATTTAATTGGATATTTGTTTAATCATTTTTAATTCTAACTATAGTGTACGGGAACGTGTTACTATTCAATCAGATGGAGTATTTTATGGTACTTCTTTTAGTGCAAAAGTGTGTCAAGTTTGGAGTATTGTTATTGTCCAATTTTTTAATATAATTTCTGAAAACATATATTTAGAAAAGAAAAGGCAATATAACATCCCTGATAATTGGCATGATGTTCAACATAACATGGATCCAATTGTGGATCTAGCTCTCTATTTTGTAAAATGGCTATATTGAGAGTTGGGACTTAAAATAAGCAGAAGTAATAAATGTAATGCACAGACGTTTTTGTTCATCCTTAACACCAAAAATGGAAAATTTTCTTGTTTATATTAGTCAAATCAGGTTATGACTAGATTATTTATTTACTTTTTTGGTTAAATAATCAAACTTATCGACTTTAGAGAATTTTATGCTTATTCATAGTCTTAGCTAACATTATTTTCAAAAGATCAAAATCACACAAAAGCACCCACTCTTAAAGATTTGTTTACTACTGTACTTCTTTATGACCTTATTTGGCAATCAATATTCAGTAACTTCACTTGGCTCAACTAACCAGCTAATCTAGTCTTAGTGATTTGTATGTATTCATGATTGTTTAAGTCAATTGAATGTATAATTTCATTATTTGGTAATATTATTTGTTGTCTTTTAGCTTCTAGAAGGGGAAAAAATTATAAGCTAGTGAAATAAGTGCTCTAGCCAACCATTTCCATTTAGCTAAAGAGTTAAAACTTTTAAGCTGGTTAAAAAGTCGATTACGAACAATATAAAAAGTCAAAAGCCAAAAAAAAAGAGCATATTACTAAGGCTATGTTCAGTTCACCTTATTTTTACTTATTTCAGATTATATCAGATCAGATCAGATCAGATAAAATAAGTTCAGATTAGATCAGATAAGTTCAGATTATGCTTATATTTAAAAACTTATTATTATTGTTATTATTATGATGATTATTATGATTATTAGTATTACTAATGCTATTATTGTTATTGTAATTATTATTATTATTATTATTATTATTATTATTATTATTATTATTATTATTATTATTATTACTTTATACGATTATTATTACTATTTACTAGTACATTTGTTCAAAAGGATTATTATTATTGTCGTTGTTGTATTTATTAATTATTAATATTGGTAATTATTATTAATGTCGTTGCTATTATTATAAATGTCATTGATATCACTATTTGAAGCTATTTGTGTTCAAGAAAAAGAATGTTCTTTTGGCATTTGTACGTGTTCTTTTTTTATATTTGTTCTAATTAACAATTTTGATATGCGATATTCTTTTTGATGTTGTACATGTAACGAACATGACAATAGTATATGATGTTTATTTTTTTTTAGCAATTTTGGCAGAATAATATAAAGTATATGTTACTAGTTTATATAAAATATGAGTAGCATGGGATAACCTAATGGTGTTGGCATCACGTTCAAAATTTTCCCTACAAGGGATTTCTACTTATCTTTAAAAACAAAGTTTATATAGAACAAGACAAAGATATAAGAAGAATATTTAACAATTTTGTTCAAGATCATATGATTATATATATATATATATATTTATAGGTTTAGATATAATAAAAAAAGAACAATTTATTGATATAACAAATAATATGTTGTTAGTTAAATCCAAACATGGATCATCAATATAAAAATAACATCTATCTTTTATTTTTAAAATGTGTTCTTTAAATAGATTTTGTATGCTATTTCAGTATATGTTCTTTTTTTTAATATCATTATATGTTCTTTTCATTAATACCTAAATTCTTATTATAAACGGACCTTAGACATGAACAATATGTTCTCTTTACCATGAACAATATGTTTATTTACCTAAAATATGTGTGCTTTTATTTTTAATTGTATGTTCATATACTAATGTGTTCTTTTTCAAAAATAAAAAAATAGTTATGCTATTATTATTATTATATTATTATTATTATTATTAAAAGTTGTGCATAGTAATAAAATGATAGTAATAGTAATACTAGTAATGAAATATAAAGTAATAATAATATTAGTAATAATATGTTTTATAAAGGATAAGTTCAAATCAGATCAGATCAGAAAAAATAAATTCAGATCAGAACAGTAAAAACAAGGTGAACTAAACATAGCCTAAATTAAACCTGATATATGGATTCAACACTTGGCACGTTAAATCAAGGTGCAAGATTTAATGAAGCAAATAAGCAACTCGAAAGATTAGCTAATTTTTTTTTTTAAAAAAAAAAAGAAGAGAAAATTTGCTACTCTTAATGTCAACGAAAAACTTTATTTGTTTAATTTTAAGCTAGCTATCTATACAAATATATTAAAAAGTGTTCTTAAGCAAGTTTACGTGCCACGTGGCACTCTACCTTTAGTTGTTTCATTTCATGTCATCACCATACATAAACAAAAACTAGAAACATACTCCATATAAGATTCGACCACGTGACCTCAAGTTAATATACTAAAGTTCTAACGAATAAGCTATGCAACATTAGATGATATTTTATAACATGAAAATGTTAATAAGATAATCCGGAGCATCGCCCGGGACTAAAAACTAGTGAAACAGAAAAAAGTGTGAGTCTTGCACATAGTCTAGTTACAAAAATGCTTAGTCAAAAACTCATGAGACAAAAAATATAGATAGCTAACAAATAGCATCATTCATATCAAAAATCACTCTATATTATTCAAAAGTATATATACATACAATATCACATTTACAAGCAGTGATTGATTGACTGGCACTGTCTGTTCACAACAAGTATGTATATTTCCACTAGACACAAAACGAACTGCAGCGACTACAAGAAGGCTTATTCACATCATACAAAATCCACCTATAACAATAGATGGCAACTCTGCCTTCTATATATGTTCTAATGGTACATCCATAATTGAAGTTTAGACAAACACCGCCTGGTTTTGGGGGGAGCCACAACTCTAGTTATACCTAGCAACTTCATGATTAGTATGAGCAGTGTAGCATCATCTGCATTAATGATAGCCGAATGAGAACTTTGCCTTCCTTCTAGCAGCAGCTTTTCGTCTAACAATCTTCCACATAACAGCAGCTCGAATCTTACACCAACCAGCCTTAGATTTAACCGTGCCTGGGATATCAAAACTAAGATCAGGTTGCTGGAAGAGGAAACCTACATGAGCAGCAGGAGTTGAAGTTGTTAAGAAGCCATCTGCTTGTCCCCAATTGGTAGCAAGAGAACAGAAGGGCGAGGTTTGAAGATGAGAAAGCTCTCCAAACTGACTGTTTTGGGAAAATGTAGCCATTGGACTGTTTTGGTACCAGTTATAGGCTCCGTCAGAGGGCTCAGCAGAGTAATCACCCGTCAGGAAAGAAGGTGTAAACCCCTGTATTGGTTGGTTAGTCTGAGAAGCTGAATCATCTTCCAGTAGATAGCCATCTTCAACTGTGCAGGGGCATGATGATGAATCTGAAAGATTAATATCCATCTGCTTCTCTGGTTCATCTGTACATATAAAAAATAAATATTACAAGTAAAGAAGAAACAACAACAAAGCCTTGGTCCTTAAATGAATTGGGGTCAACTAACATGAACTGTCATAAGGAATCGTCTCTGTGATAAATAAACACGAGGGCTAAAGGAACATGTTAAAGAGAGTAAACAAAGAAAAATGAGAAATGGAAGTGAGGGAGGTAAGACGAGAGAAAACATAAGAAACAAGAAAACGAAAGAGGTGCAAAGTGAACCCAAAATGTGAGGACTCCCGTCACCCCAGAAAAATGAGAACTCAGTCCAGATAATGATGATGAATCAAGGATCAAATAACACTGAATGTTTTATCTAGTAGTATCAACTCTTAACTTCAACAATAAACATAAAGCTTTGAACTTCTACACTTTGTTTAGATAGCAATATAGGAAAGAAAGGAAGGGGAGGGAAAAGAAAGGGAGGGGGAAAGTGGAGCTCAATTTCCGCCTCCAAATCTCTCCAATTTGGGAGTGATGATGTTTATTAAAAGAGGGAGGGAAAATGGATCCTTCCCGTTCCTTCTTTCAATTCCTTATCCAAACAAGGGAACTTGTTCCCCTCCCTTTCCCTTCATTCCCTTTCTCTCCATTTCCTCCTACCCAAACAAAGTGCTATTGCTGTAGCACATCCTAAGAATCAATTCTGCAGATATATTGCAACATTGAGTAACAGAACTGCTGGAAGGATGTCTGCAAATAATATACCAACTAAACATCTTATGTTATCGCAAACTTATTTTGAGGAACGGGATTCATGGTTACACTTCTTTTATTTTTTTCTGAGAGGACTTGTCTAAGGTTAATACAGCTGTTAAAAGGAAAGTTTGAACCCGTTTCTATGGTCACTGGAATATGAAACACCCATCTTCTCACAATGAAGTTCACAGAGATAACTATGTACTTGTAGAGCATTCCCATTCCGATCCAAAAAGTACATAGTTCTAATACCTTGATCTATAATTGAACGAGCATCATGCTGTAAATCAAGCTTCGGACTAGAATATGCGGCATGTTGAATTTGTGGTTGCATTGAAGTAGAGATAGCAAATGGATTGTGGACTCGAACCAGCTGGTTCACATTCAAGAATGCAGACTCCTTCAACTTATCTACCAGAACCTGACACAAAATTGCATAAAACAAATCAGCCCTAAGTTATTCAGAGGAGTAAAATCCCCTACATGGTCCATATAAAATCATTAACCTTTTGGCAAATATCAACAGGCTGATAATCTTGACCTTCAAACTTCACAGCTACAACTTTGCAGACACAGTTGAAGAGGAGCTCAGCACCCTCAGCTTCATTACAGTAACTATAGTATGTCTCGTCCAGATGGCATTCATTAGCATGCTTCACCATTGTCTCCCATGTCCTATTAGCAACCCCTTTGCCAAGCACCTAGAGTAAAGAACATTGGTTGAAAAATAAATCGAATTGGACCACACAAAGGCACAACAGTCTCCAATATAATCATCTACATACAAAAACCATGTTCTTACATCCCGCAAACGCAATGAGTTTATGTGGTATTGCACCAGAAAATCCTTTACTGTCTTGATTCCAATTTTCTCCAATTTTACGTGTGATGCTCCCTGTTTCGATATTTTCTTCAAACGCCAAACTGGATCATCCAAGGATGGTGTATTATGCTTCTGATAGGCTGCAAAAGAAAATTAAGCATCAGGATCAAATCTGAGAAGAATACAATGGAATCGTGAGCACTAGCAGTGCGATCTTTTTTTTAGATGACTTATGACATATAACCATTCCTGTTCAGCTGGTGCAGCTTGTTAAACAAGTAGAAAAGGAAGTAATTTATTCAAAAACATGTAGATAAACAGACATCTGATACTATGACACAAAACTTGGTCTGCATAATCATGGGACCAATTGTCTTCTTCAATCCATGGATGGTAAAACCAGGGACAAAGATAGGCACTGAAAAAGTACTACAGTTCCAAGTTAGAAAGCTAAGATAAGGTGAGGAAGGAGACACTTACATTCCCCCACGATGGTCCAGCACCGTAAAAGCTTCACTCACTGCTTCCCTGATGCCAAATTCAAGAGGAGCTCTTGACACTACTCGAACCCCCCAACTTGAACTTTCTGCTTCTAACCCAGCTCGAGTTGTCAGTAAATGTGATGTTTTCAATGGTTCCGAGACCACCAACAAGTGCAAAAGAAATGTCTCCTACCAATAATGGTCGTTTACCTTGTCTTTCACACAAAATATTGTTATTAAATTCACTCTCATTCCAATCGTCCCGCCCATCAGCATCAAAATCACCACTGAGAGCAAAAATCTCAACCTTTATAGAGGAGAACAGACCATGTTGTATCTCACTCTTTGACTGTGCATCAACTAGTTTTATTTGAAGAGGCTCATGCTCCTCATCCTCTACCTTACTATTTGTGAAGATAGTAGATGGCAATTTGTTGACAAAAAGCAGCTGCAGGCTTCTTGAAGGAACTGAATCTCGCCGTAGTGAATGCCTGAAAACAATAAATCAGAAACTCAGTGATAATAGCAGAAAAATCAATACCACAAAAGTTCAAGGAATCAGAGGAAATCCATAAACCTCCAAAAGTGATCAAACCTTTCTCAATCTCTAATGCACCCAACAAGACTCTTTCATTTACCTCCTTCAATTTCTCTTCTTTACTTACATGTTTACAGTCATACCCACCCACACGGCACACACACAAGTGTACTTACACACACCTTATCATGCGTGTCAGACATCAATTCAAAACTATTCCCTCTAGTCCAGAGTTCACTAGCGAATAGCGATTAGATGAATATTTAACCTTTAAAATGTTATCTTTGATCATTTTTACATCCTGAGATAAAAATCCATTTTAAAACTAAGATCAGCTGCCTAGGGAATGACGCTTATAATTAATAGCCTAAATTTCCAAAGAACATAGTAGTTATAGATTGGATAGTTCTTTTACTAGTCATCAACAGGAAGTTAAACTAGATAATGATTGTAACCATAACTCCACTATACTAGAGGATGTCTATCAGACTTTAGAACTGCTGACCTATAAAGGTAGAAAATGTAAAAACTGTAAAAAGATATTTAGGTAGGCTACATGCCATGGTGTTGAAAAACAAATGGAAGACGAAGCACGCAGAACTAACCTAGGAGATGACTGAAGAAAGAACATCAGCGGCTCCACCTCCTCTTTTACCTGGTTACATGTAACAATATAGTTTCAAAACTTTAAAACACAAATCATCATTAAAACATGAATATCATCATTGCATTCAGGAAATTCTAGGAAGAGCATGCTAAGCACATTTAACATAACACCTTCAAACTTAAGAAACAATCACGCTCAAAATGATATATCATGTAGAGGAGTATAGGCTCAAAATGAATATTGAATACCATATACCTGTTAATTTGTTCGAACAGATGTGCAAATATATGCTTTAACAGCTGGATTTTTTTGTGATAGATAAGGTAATGCAACATACAGGATGCATTGCTTCTAAGACATAGCTTAGAAATCAAATACATAAATTTAGAGAACTTGACACAATATTAACCCAAGTTTGCTGTTTGAAGGGTGCCATGAGCTAGGTGTAGCTCTCCATAGGTCAGCAAATAACATAATCAGGCAGTATAAAGCATCAACAGGAATCATACCACTTTTCGAAGAGCAGGTTCCAATATTGCGGATATTTGCCTTGCAAGTTCTTGCAGTGACACTTCTTTCATTACATAGTTGACAACTCTGCAAAAAACATTGCAAGTCAATTACCAGATATGCTTGAAGATAACAATAACAAATTCCACCCATTTCAAGCCATAAACTACTAGGATCAGCTGTAGTGATAATTCACCGTAACGAAAACAAATATCAACAGACAAACAAAAGGCAAAAGAGCATTTGAAAACAAAATCAAATGCACTCACTTTTGAAATTTAGATGGCGGGCTTTGCGAGTCAGTGTCTAGTAGTGAATCATAACTCCCACCCTCACCAAATTGCCTCTTGAGTACCATCACAGAGAACCAAAAATGTTTCTTGAAATAAAAATGAAGAGCGGGAAGTAACCAAAAACTGCTAATAGTTTGCATGATTTATAGAGCATGGGGCATCAAAGCAGTCCCCATGAAAGCGCGTAGAAGCTTCATTAAAAAACAAAACTTGCATAGATTCTAAAAGTCAAGCAAAAAAATTGAACAAAAACAAGTTTGCCTTTATATAAAAAGTACACATGCTTTAATAAATGAAACATACACTAGTATTAATTATCGTTACATATGAATATCCAAATTCCAAACAAGGTAAGTCACACAATTTGCCAAACTAACGTAGAGATAGTTTTGGCCAATCATGTTCTTAATTAGAAGTACTAAAATAGCAATATACATAAATTAAACAAGGTAATTAAGAATCAATGCATCTACTAGCTTAATAGTGACCAAAGAAACGCGTTCAGGCTTGAAAAAACTTCCACTAGTCATGGTCTACTCTTAGGATAACTTATCACCAGACACTTTGAAGAACATGACACAAACAGATTCTAATTTATTACTAAAAGTCAGACATGAATGTACATATACAGACAAAAAGAGCTATAGTACTTGTATTTTGTATAAATCTTTATATATACATGAGAAAATATCAGATTCTCTTCATCACAAAGGACCCAAACTATATAGAAAGGATAAAAAAGAGCTACTATAGTTTTTCTGTAAAAAGGAGAGTGCATGCAATAGTATGTGACTCAGGCAAGTGGGATAGAGAATGATTAGATTCGCATGCCTAACCCAAAAAAAAGAAAAATATTGATTTCATGCAAAATTTGCCTTTTTGGTGGGTCGATTAATAAAAATCAAATGTTTCGTTAAAAAAAGAAAGGTAGTCTTTATAATTGAAGAAACACAAACACCGCGTTTATTATTTATAATGAGCAAGGCTAAATGGCTCAATGTTACCAGAGAAATTCTGATCAATTTTTGTGTGTATAGAGACTGGAGAGAGTCACAAAGGCAAATGAGGTAGACGTGAATATGTGATCTGATCCCAAATCTTGGATACCACCTCCCAAAACTTTTACCAACACCAATTAAGCTAGTTGACATCTACAAATTTTGATCAATATTAGTAGTCCTAAAATATTAAGCATTTAGATTTCTACTTATATTATTTGCATTTTGTAAGTCATAGTTCAATATTAAAAAGTTGCAAATAATGTGAAAGAGTGTTAAACAAAGCAATGATGGTCAACACTCAAGACAACCAAGAAAAGACAAGTCAGAAAAGAAAAGACTTCAATTTTTTATTTGTTTAGGTCTTGAATGGAGCATTAGCTTATTTCAATAAACAGATTTAGGTCAATGTAGATTATGCAATACTACTACTAAAGTACCACCACTCAATTCGTTCTAATTTTAACTGTTGTAGAGTTTGAATTCAACTAATTAAACAATTTGTCCTACAAATTCAACAAAAATTTTGGGAGATCCAAAACAATAATGAAAAATTGAAATTACTCTGCAATTGATAAAGTACAATTACATGAAGAAAAAAAGGGAAGGTCGAAAGAAATTACAATCGAAATTAAGAAGCGTGTTTCGTCCAAGGTTTTTTTGTGAATGATAGATAAGTAAGCAAGAAATTGACTCAATCTCGACAAACAAAATACAATTCAATTCGTTAAAAAAAAAAAAAGTTAAAGGAAGAAATGAAATTCCAATTCCATTGAATTTTGAAAATAAAAAAGCGAAGAATTCCACAAGCAAGTCAACGAAATTAGGGTTTCTGAACGAAGACGAAGACGAAAACGAAATCTGTAAAAAAAAAGAAAGAGAAGTGAGAACATCTCTGACCAGTTGAAGGTAAATTGTTGATTCTCGACCACAAGCAAGAAGTCATTTTCTGTGTCGAAGATTTTCAAAAAAGGGTAGAAAAGAATTTTCTTGTTGTCTGAAGGAAAGTGCAGAGAAGATGCCATTTATCTGGGTAATTGGAGAAAGTAGATAATAGAGATGGTGGGGGACTGGTTGAGCTGAGTAGAGGTTGCCAGGAAGTCTGTAATTTTTTCTACAACTTTTTCTCTCTCCACTTCCAGAAGGCCGGCTTTCCAATTTAGACACCACTATGGTAAATAGGTTAATTAAGCGTAACAGTAAGGGTGTGTTCTATTCAACTGTGACATTGAACCTATTACTATATCTATATGTTAGGATTATTAGGAGGTCCTTAATTTGAGAATTGGTGGGTGGTGTTTCGTTGGTTTCAATTAAGATGTTTGGTGTCGTTGAAGAATTTGAAATGATTAAAAGATGGTGAATCTGTCTTCTCAAAATAAAATTAGTAGGATCATACTTAAAATAAAGTGTTGCAATTGATATAAGATTAACCAACAATGAAAAGTGTTGTAAAAATATGGGATGGATGGAGCAACAACAACAATAAAAATAGAATTGTTTCGTAAAAATGGATTGAGTGCAATTTCCGTTAATTGACTTTTAATACGAAATGAGATTAGTTCAATGGAGTTTTCATAAACCATCAAAGCAAACTTAGTTTAGATGTTAGAGTTAAACTATTACTCTGGATTTGATATCATGCAAGAGTGGTTGTAGCTCTTAGGGGTGTGGATAGGTGTTGAAGAGGTGCGTATTAAGCTTTATTATGGACTAGTCTTATATGCACGTTATGCTTGCGAAATCGTTATCAAAATTACATTAATTAGCACCATAATTACATCTAGTATTAGTTTGAGGCTTTGAGCAAGAACATGGATACTCGTTAGACTTATATCAGAAGAGGGAGAAGATCATGGTAGTTTCCTATAGTGTTGTTGTTGCAGTTATTCTTTTTCATATAATAAGGGATTTTTAAAAAAAAATCGGATGAAGATTAGAGAAACTGATAAGTTGGGCAGTTTTTTTGTTTCACCTTTGTAATAATGAAGTAGTTAGTTTTCTTTTTTTTTTCGGTGTCCCACCCCTGTTGCCTTATAGAATAGAGATTTATGTGTCAATATTAACCTTAGAGAGATACCAATCCAGACCTATGTTTAACTACCCAAGAAAAATAGATTAGGCGCTTTTATAAATCACTAAGAAAGTGTTTTTCTTTTTTGAGGTACACTAAGAAAAGCATTCTAATGGTTTATGATAAATGGTTGATATACAAAAATGTAGCTTTTTTTTCTTTTCATTAAACTCTTTAATCTAATACATTAGCTAGATTGAAAAGGGGTATTATTACAAGTTTCTCCTCTAAATCGTTTGAGAATTATATAGGCCCGCGTCCAAATAGAGAGTTAACATCCATTGCGTTCGTGATACCTTTGACAAAACGTGTATTGTTGGTTGTTACAATATGATGCTTCTTGTTTGTATTATGAGATGCACAACTTTTATACAAATGAGATTAATAAAGTAAGTACTAATCTTCACGTATGTTGTAGGTAAAGCTATGAATGAAGTAATGGAAACAAATAAAATGCATCAATCCATCATGATAGATCAAATTCAAAGTGTGTGTTGTAGGATATTAAAAAAAGATACATATAGCCTATAGGAGGGTTTCTTCCTAACTATCAAGTGTCATCATCTATATTGAATAATGAGGAGCTCAAATCTTCCGCTCTATATTTTGTATACCAATTACATGTCATTAAATTTTATTGGTTGATAAAAAAAAAATTTAAAATTTAATTATAAAATAACGGGACATAGTAATGATAACTAATAAAAAACATTAACACATACATGAGTGATACACAATAAATGGCACTCAAGATTTTAACTAAAAAATAAAGCACATAATCTATATTATTATAATCATAAACCACTCATCAAAGTTTTGAAATACAATTGTAAAATGTGGTCGTTGGCCGTTGGGTTTTGTTGTTGAGCTATATTTTATTTCTCTCAAAAGACCACTTACTACATTTTCTAGCTAGTTAGGCAAATGTTGTTTCATGTTTGTCATTAGTCTCTTTGTTATACGGATCGAGTTTATAAAATTACAAAGCATTAAAAATTAGAAAAGTCAATCAACAGAAGATTGTGTTTACATATGGCATACATGCACATACATACACACATGCATATCAGCATATGTGTGTATGTACACGTGCTTGACACACATGTCACATATGCCCAACAGCCCAAGTACAGGTGATCATGGGCCGGCTTGGTCCAAAAAAAAGTGGCCCATTTCTGGGCCAAGTGGCGGGCCGGGTCAAGGTTCGGGCCAAAAAAACGAATCCAAGTCCGTTATTCGGGCCGGGCCTAGCGGGCTTTTCGGATCATTATAGGGGCGGGCCGAAATTTGGCCAATTTTTCCAAAACTAGGTGCCCATGGCCAGGAATTTTCGCCCAAAAAATCGGGTTGGGCCCGACCACGGTCCGAAAAATCGTGCCCAAACCCGACCCATTTTTAGGCCGGGCTCAACTTGATCACCTCTAAGCCCAAGTATACAGGAGTACAGGACACATATTAGGAGTATAATAGTATATAATAGCTGCAACTGCAATAAATTAGAAAAATCACTGAACAACATACTCCTATAATATAATGTAGGATATGATACACAAGATTGGGTTACACATGCTACATGTTAACATGTACATCTTCATGCTTGCATAGTTGCATGAACAGACAATAACACTCCCGCACACGGCACACACAATCACACATACATCATGGAATATATAGATCAGATGTGTGCTTGAACAACATAAAAATGTAGGATACATACGATTCTGTTTACACATGCCACATATCGATTATCACATGTACATTTTCAATTCTTCATGGACACCCTCACACAGTGACACACGCTTGCATTAATGCATTTATGTGCTTGAAATTTATATATGATGATGAGGGTTGTTTGTTTATGTCATCTTCTCTATATGGTACTACTACCCTAACACAATAAATATAACGGTAACACTTGTAAAAACAAAAAAAAATATACTCATACACTATCAAAGAATTATATAGATTTAACTTTTAAGTGTCATTTTGTAAGGTTCTTGTTTCTTTATACAGGTATCATTTTTCTAGCATTTAATTTCATTTTAATTAGAATGGTTTCAAAATTTTAATGTCATTTCAAGTTCTCTGCTATCTTAATGAGGTATCAACTTCATGAGGTGTTTTGTTTTCAAATTTTAAGTCGAACAAGTTATTTTGCTCGGTTTAAATAGGTTCCAATAATTTAGATATGTTCATATAAATCCCAATAAGTTCATATACGTTTAAATAAGTCCCAATAAATTCATATACGTTCAAATATCTAATACCTTAAAAATAATATTCAATAAATTCTAATAAGTTTATATTAGTTCTAATTAGTTTTAAAAACTTTAGTATATGAAAAAATAGTTAAAACACTAAAGTAAAATTAAGTAAGATCTCTCTTAGTTTTTACATACATGATGATCTATATTTTTAATACATCTATTACGGATCACGAAATCTCTAATATTCTAAACTCAGTCCTATTCTAACCATCCAACACTAAAGATACTCCTTCCCTGATTTGATTTACCACAGTTTTATGGCTCATACAAAAAAAAGTACTATATAACTCTCCATTTTCTAACGCATACCCTATGTTCTTATTTTGTTATGCCTACTGTAGGCGTGTTTTTATTTCGTCTACGTGGTGTGAGCGCGTATTAGATTTGACTACCCCATTGTTAAGTTTTTATTGAAAGTTGTTTTGAAAGAAGTCGCCAACAATTCTTTTTAGGAAGAATCATAACCTAATTGGATATGGGAAAACCGTAGGGACAAATTATCCAATTTAGATTTCCCACTCATGACTCCATAGATGGTCAAGAACCAAAAAGTGAGTTCGAGGCTGAGGGTACGAATATAGTTGTTAGACATAATATTATGTAAATAATATTTGTCCTTATTTAGCTTTGTAATTATGGTAATGTATATTTCCTCAAGGGAGTATTTCCATACTCTTACATGGTATCACGCCAAACCCTAGACCTGTGACTTCTTCTTCTCCCCATCTACTCTTTCACACAAGCTTCTTCCATGGCAGGCGACTCCCCCATTTCTTCCGTGACAAATGACTCACTCCCTCCTCCTTCTACCTATCACCCAGCCATCACAGTCACCAACATCAAGACCTTGGTTCCCTTGATCTTGGATATTGACAAAGTTCAATATACTCCATGGGCCACCCTATTCCGCAACACCGCTAAAGTCTACAACGTATTGGATCATATTGATCCAAAAGTCAAGAAACCAGAGGGTATTGATGATGACTTATGGGGCAGACTTGATGCAATAGTCCTACAATGGCTATATGGTACTATTTCAACCGATCTTCTCTATAAGATCCTCGACGACAAAGCCACGGCCATGATAGCTTGGGATTGTCTCCGTAATATCTTTCAAGATAACGAAGGTACGCATGTTGTTCATCTTGAAAATCAGTTTGGTCACATCACTTGGAACAATTATCTTCATTGGATGAGTATTGTCAAACTCTCAAGACCATCTCCATTCAACTTGCTGCCATGGAGCATCCTATTTCTGAAGAACGCTTGGTTCTTCAATTAGCAGTGAAACTCACTAAAGATTATGCTATGGTTGCCACTCTCATACAACAATCTGTTCCCCTTCCATCATTTGATAAAGCTTGTTCTATGCTCGAACTCGATCGCGCCAGGCGTGAAAAGAACAACAAAACTGACTCCACTTCCACCGTACTTCTTGCGGGTGAGACCAACACAAACTCGTCCACTTTTAATGCACATCAACACGGGTACGGTGGTGGTAATGGTGGACGTAACAACAACAACAACCGTAGCAATAAGAATTATAAAGGGAAAAAGAATGGTGGTCGTGGTGGTAAAAATGGACAGCAGCATGGTAGTAGTCAAGGACAACCGTCAATAGGCCAGTCCTACAATGGCCCATTTTATCCTCAATGGGCAGGCTATTGGTCTCCTACATGGGGCTTTCCACCTTGTCCTTTTCCTTCTAATCCCCAACTCACTCAATGGCGTGGCCCAACACCACATTCAGGAATTTTGGGCTCTGCTCCACGACCCCAACAACAGCCCAATCAGGCGCTATTAGCTTCTGGCAGTGGTTATCAACCCACCGATCTTCCCGCCTTCTTCAACACTTTGTCTCTTCAAGCACCGGATCCGAATTGGTATATGGATACGGGTGCCTCGTCTCATCTCATGAATAATTCAGGTATCAACTCTTCTATTGTTGATTGGCATAATTTAAATACTCATATTATGGTTGGTGATGGCACAAAAATACCAGTTAAAGGTTCGGGCACTACCACTCTTCCTAAACCTTTTCCACCTCTAACTCTCAAAAATATTCTTTATGCTCCTAATATCATTAAAAATCTCGTCTCAGTTCGTCAATTCACTTCCGATAATTTTGTCTCTGTTGAATTTGACCCCTTTGGTTTTTCTGTGAAGGACCTGCGAAATGGGGCTCATATTGACGAGGTGCAATAGTGTTGGAAATCTCTATCCTGTGTCATCTTCAACTACATCCTTTCCTTCTGCTCTTGTTGCTCTCTCCCCAGATATCTGGCATAATCGTTTGGGCCATCCCGGTGATCATGTTTTAAATTTTCTTAGGACCAATAATCACATTTTATGTAATAAAGGGACTAACCCTTCAGTTTGTTATGGTTGTCAATTAGGAAAACATTGTCGTCTTCCTTTCCCTTGATATTACTTACACTGATTTGTATACTTATCCTCTCAATAGTCATTCTGGATTTCGATACTACCTATTATTTCTAGATGATTATCCTCATTATCTATGCGTTTTTCCTCTCAAATCTAAATCGAGTGTGTTTTCTACTTTTGTCCCTTTTCATGCTTATGTCAAAACCCAATTTGGTCAATCTATTTTAGCTTTGCAATGTGATAATGGTCGGGAGTATGATAATGAAAATTTTACTCTTTTCTCACAACAAAATGGCATGATATGGCGACACTCGTGTTCTCATACCTCTCCTCAAAATGGCAAGGCCGAACGCATGATTCGGACCATTAATAATATATGTCGTTCCTTGCTTTTCCATGCTTATCTTCCTCCTTCATTTTGGGCTGAATCCTTGCACATGGCTGTTTATCTACTCAATATTCGTCCTACTAAACTTCTCAATTTTCTTACTCCGATGCATATGCTCTACAATAAATCGCCATCTTACACTTATCTCCGTACTTTTGGGTGCTTTTGTTACCCCAACTTGAGTGCCACTTCTTCACATAAAATGAGCCCCCGGTCTACCCCTTGTATCTTTCTTGGGTATCCTACCTCTCATCGTGGTTACCGCTAATTCGACATTGCTAATAAGAAACTTATAATTTCCCGGTATGTCATTTTTGACGAAACTAAATTCCCTTACTCTGCTCATTACACTCCTTGTATTGATGATTATAAATTTCTTGACTCCGCTTCTGAGTCTAATCCTTCCCCTTTACTGATCCATTCTCTGAGTAGCCCACAAAATACGGTCCAACTCTCATCTTCTCTTCAACCCCAGCTGGTCTCCTCCTCTCACACACCTTCAGTGCCTCAAAAATCGGCCCAAACCCCTTCCACTTCAGTGCATCTTCCTGCTGACCCTACTCCCCCTTCCCCTACTTCGGCCCAGCAGTACACCTGCAGCCCACAACTCTCTCCCTCTCCTGACCCCGTCTGCTTCCCCTCTTCACGTGTCTCCCAGCCCAGTAGACACTCATCCCACATTTCATCATTTACCCCAAACAATGATATTGCCCCTTCTTTGTCCCGTCCTATGCAAACTAGAGCTAAACACGGGATTATAAAACCCAACTCTAAATATGATGACTATGTTATGCTCTCCAGTACTTCCTCTCAAATTTCTCCTCTTCCACGATCTCACCTTTCTGCCCTTAAGGAACCAAACTGGTATCGTGCTATGTGTGACGAGTATAGTGCTATGATCGATACTCATACATGGGATTTGGTACCACGGCCTCCAAATGCCAATGTTATTCGGTGTATGTGGATTTTCAGACATAAAGAAAAATCAGATGGGACATTTGAACGGTATAAAGCCCGTTTGGTTGCCAATGGTAAGGGACAAGAGATTGGTGTGGATTGTGATGAGACTTTCAGTCCAGTTGTGAGGCCGTCTACAATTCGTACTGTTCTAAGTTTGGCCGTTTCCCGACAATGGTCTATTCATCAACTTGATGTTAAAAATGCATTTCTGCATGGTCATTTGTCGAAAACTGTTTATATGCATCAACCGGCCGGTTTGTAGACCTCACTAAACCCTAACATGTATGGTCTCAAGCAAGCCCCGCGAGCTTGGTATCAGCGATTTGCGGGTTACATTCTCTCTCTTGGGTTTGTGAATAGCAAAAGTGACCCTTCTTTATTCATTTTCAACAGAGGTACTGATACATCATATCTTTTATTATATGTTGATGATATTATTCTTGCTTGTTCATCTGATTCTCTCAGGCAACGTGTCATCTCTCTTCTCAGTAGTGAGTTTGCCATGAAGGATTTGGGTCCTATGTCATATTTCTGTCACTCGAACCAATGAAAACATGTTTATGTGTCAAAGAAAATATGCTCAGGAAATTCTTGCTCTGGCCAATATGTCTTCTTGTAAGCCCGCCACGACTCCTGTGGACACAAAGTCCAAACTTAGTGCCACCGGTGGTAAGCAACTTGATGATCCCTCTCTTTATCGTCAACTTGCTGGGGCTCTTCAATATCTCACCTTCACAAGACCTGATATCTCCTATGCGGTTCAACAAGTATGCTTGTTATGCACGACCCTCGAGAACCTCATTTTCATGCTCTCAAGCGTGTCTTACGATACATCAAAGGCACTCTTGATTACAGGATGCATTTCTCTTCTAATCCTGCTTCTGGTCTTGTTTCTTATACTGATGCTAATTGGGGTGGATGCCCGGATACTCGTCGTTCTACATCGAGTTCTGCATTTTTCTTGGTGACAATTTGATTTCTTGGTCGTCTAAACGACAGGCTACTCTATCTTGATCCAGCGCTGAGGCAAAGTATCGTGGGGTGGCCAATGTGGTTGCCGAAACTTCTTGGATTCGAAACCTTCTCCTCGAATTGCATTGTCCTTTACGGAAGGCCACTGTTGTTTATCGTGACAATATTAGTGCGGTGTACATGTCCCATAATCCGGTGCAACATCAACGCACCAAACATGTAGAAATGGACATCCATTTTGTTCGGGAAAAAGTGGCTCTTGGTCATATTCGCGTTCTTCACGTGCCCTCTTCGTTTCAGTATGCCGATATCTTCACTAAAGGTCTTCCACTTCAATTGTTCATGGATTTTCGCTCCAGCCTAACCGTACGACCTTCTCCCGCTCCGACTGAGGGGTGTGTTAGACAGAATATTATGTAAATAATATTTGTCCTTATTTTGCTTTGTAATTATGGTAATGTATACTCCCTCCGTCCCAGAATACTCTTGACACTTATCAATGCACGTAGTTTCAGATGATAAGTTGTTGTTTGGTTATCAATTGCTATTTTATTGAAAAGTAGATGTGATGGGAGTTAGTAGTTAGTAAAAGTAGTATTATTTTATTTTAAGGAGAGAGAGTGTGGGCCATGGTTAGAGTTGGTGGGTAGTAAGAGTGGTATTATTTTATTTGGAGGAGAGAGAGTGTGGGCCAATGCTTAAAAGTAGAAGGATTAAAATAATATTGGGTCATATCCAAAAATAGAAGTGTAAAGAGTATTCTGGGACAGATGAAAAAGGAAAGTGTAAAGAGTATTATGGGACGGAGGGAGTATTTGTTATAGTTACATTGCATCCTATATATACGAAAGTGAATACACAGCACTCCTCAAGGGAGTATTTCCATATTCTTACAATAGTCATAATGAACCACATTGCCCAAAGTTGGCCTCTACTAAATATCGATTCATTGCATATTTTATGCCAAAGAATAATCAAATAATGTTTTATACACCCTAAAAAATATTTAGTCTAAGTAGGTTCAGGAAACACATAAAATACTAATTTTAGTGATAAGTTATTATGCAATCAATTTAAGGGAACCTAGCAGGTGTCCAAATTAATCTGATTAATATTAGAACAGTTCTTTAGGTCTTTGATTAGCAAAAATACAATGTGATAAATATTGCAATCAGGCATAAAAATAATAATGTCCATGAAAAGAAATAAAAATAAGAAGAGAAATTCCCATTGGTAACCTTGTAATTTTTCGGTTTCCCAATGGTAACCCTGTGGTTTTCAAATTCCCAAAAATGACCTTGTACTCTTGTTGAATTCCCAAAAGTGACTTTTTCCGTTAAATTTCCGTTAAATCAATAAACGCATATCGAAATGTTTATGGAATGCAAAGTGATGGGTATCTGATCGTTTTTTGCAAATTTCGACCTTAAATTTGAACCATTAAGGGATAAATTGACCCCCAAAACCTTGACCGGGCTATTTTTTTCGGCACACAAAATAATGCACGTAAATCGATATATTTTTGGAACGCAAATTATTCCGAAAAAATAGCCATGTCAAGGTTTTGAGGGTCAATTTAGCCCTTTTATGGTTCAAATTTGAGGTCGAAATTTGTAAAAAACGATTAAATTCGCCTCAATTTGCATTCCAGAAACATCTCAATTTGCGTGCATTGATTAAACAGTTAGATTTAACGGAAAAAGTCACATTTGGGAATTCAACAAGAGTACAAGGTCATTTTTGGGAATTTGAAAACCACATGGTTACCATTGGGAAACCGATAAACTACAAGGTTACCAATGGGAATTTCCCAAATAAGAATAGAAATTATTGCAGGGAGTTAGAATAATATACAATACTTACAGTCGCGGGAATACGTTAGCAATCTACATCATGAATAGAATGCTAGTAACTTCAAGAAAAATAATAAAAATAAAGAAAAGAAATAAAATAAATAAATAAAGTTTGTGAATTTAGTTGACTCTCATAAATTATACCACCGTCCGGGGTCGTTGATTTGTACGGATCTTGGATTGAATTGTTGAACAAGCCTTAAAAAATATTTGTAGTGTTTCGTAATATGTATGTATTAGGCGCAAATATGGATAGCCGAATATAGTATGATTGATGAGAATAGATGAGGTAAAAAAAGAGTTTAGGGGAGCAATGAAAGTAATGGCGTGATGATTATGTTGATGAGTGGCAGATTGTTGTACAGGGTTTCGACGATATTAGACGAAGTATTAGGCGGTGGAGGATTTGTTAGATGAATAATAAGCCGTGGGAATTGTTATCAAAGATGAGTGAGCCGTGTATTGGAGTTTAGCCGTGTAAATATGAGATGGGGTTAGGGGGTTTATATAGGTTTAAGTAGTTGAGGAGCAATAGGTTTAAGTAGTTGAGGAGCAATAGGTTTCCAAAAATAATTGGGTTTCTAAAAAGATTTTTATAAAATAGTTA
The DNA here is from genome assembly GCA_947648045.1 of Beta corolliflora. Classification (NCBI taxonomy): domain Eukaryota; kingdom Viridiplantae; phylum Streptophyta; class Magnoliopsida; order Caryophyllales; family Amaranthaceae; genus Beta; species Beta corolliflora. The sequence continues at coordinate 84,868 of CANSZD010002295.1, read as the reverse complement.
GATAAAGATATTTGAAAACACTTGGGAAAAAGATGATTTTTCATAAAAGATATTTTTATTAATAAAACTAATCAATATTAATTAATTAATTCTACTAATTAAATTGGGCTAGAAAAGGGGTTTTGAAAATTGGGCTTTCATAAAAACTATTTTTTAAAAGGTTTTTGAAGATGGGAGAGTTAGAAAATGGTTTTGAGCTTAAAATATTTTATTTTAGACTCGTTCTTTATTCTTTCCTCGATCCGGACCAATTGGAGCGGGGTGTTGGTTATCATAGGCTACTAAATGGGGAGACACGATTATGTATCTGCACCTACTTTTTATTTTCAACCGTTCTTTGAATTAAAAAACAACTTTTTAGTAAATATTCAATTTCTAACACACAAATTAATGCACCTTTTGTTTTTATTCAATTATGTATATTTTTCACTATCATCCATATCTTGAAGGTCTATCTGTTTTCCCTTTATTTATTTCAAAATAAAGCATAATATTAATATTACAGAATAAAAAAATGTTTGCATCAAAAGAAGAAGAAGTATATAATCAGTTTTTCTTACGTTCTCGCTCACTTTTTTTAGCAATAAGGTTGGATTATCTCCAAGGTATAAGATTCCTATATTAATAACTTTACACTTTACATGTCATTTTTCTCATTACATGGGCTCTTTTATATATTCTATATATACAAATATATTAAAAGGCGTAAAATATTAACAATGTATATCTAGCTATCAAGAATCGAACACATGACCTTCGAAATGAAATATGAGAGTTTTAACCATCAATCCACTACAATTTCAATATTTAATGCTTCAAAGTAGAACATAATAAAGTCTTATAATTATATGTCACGATAAAGACATACAAGTTTTTCAATCTCTAACACTTTAATTAAGGTAATAACATTATATTGCCCCAATTCCATTGAAATTATTGTTTTTATCCTCAATTCCTCATAAGTTTTTCAAACAATTTATGATGCTATAACATCCATTTTTCAATTTTGCACAAGACAGAAAAATTATGAAAAACTAATAAAATCAATTATAAAACTAGTGAATATAACATATTTGATAAGTGTAACTGAACCTGGGCATTGCCTTCAAGTCTAAAATACTACTCCCTTCGTCTCATAATATAGCGTTTGTTTCCTTTTTGCACGGTCTCCAAGATATACCTCTGACCTTCAATATCTTCAATTCCGTATTAATAAAAAATATAAAAAATTGATATTATGAAAGTACACATTGAAGCAGACCTTACAAGTCTTACATGAATATTTCTTTTGTATATATTAATGAGAATATTTTGTCAAAGATTTTAAACTTTGACCTTAAGAGAGAGAAACAAGCACTATATTACGGAGAGCTAGTCTTATGTGGACCTAGTCCACACTAAGGCCATGTTCTTTTGAACTTATTTTCAGTTTAGTTCGTTTCAGTTCGGTTCAGTTCAGTTCGGTTCAATGAAAAACAAAAAAAATAGGGATGTAGTTCCAGTAGTTGCAGAGTTGAAGTTCTTTTGGTTTTTAGCAGCTGCTAACTGCTGTCACGTTTCTTGGGGAGAAGAAAACAAGTTTGGTGGGAAGGGGGGTGCGATTCATATTTTATAGACGCAGAATAGGCCTAATTGTTTTAGGGATTATTAATCCCTAATCCATATCTGCCTCGGTTTTCCTTCCAACCAAACACCCCTCTAATAAAGAGGTTTTTATCCAACAATTTTAATATAGAGCCAAGATGTGCTCACTTCTCTCACCTCTCTTATTTATTTGTTTCTCTATTAACTCGCCCATTATCGACCTACTATTGACTTGCAATTAGTAAAGTTTGACCCAATTTTACCTATTAATAAGGTGATGTATTCAAATGTTAATAGCATAACTCGCTATTAAACCGAACTAACGCATTCCACGACTTATCCAACAATCAGGTCTAATGAGCAGTTTGGTCGTAGTTAAGCGATGAATTTTTTTTGAGACATAGTTATAACATCATAAATTTATAAACATATTATAGCACAATTGATGAGTCCACTTTACATACACTTAATTGCTAACTCGATGCAATATCACCAATTTTTTTTTTTTTTTACAACGAGAAAATTTACATTAATTAGAAAACAGAACTACATCCTAAGGATAGTACATCCATTCTAAAATAAAGAAACTAAACTGAGCAGTACGTGCTCCCATATAACAAGTACAATAATGTAAATAAAGGAAACTTGGATAGATCTGCTTAATTTGAAGGTCTCGGTAGTTGGATAACTGTATTGCGCTGCTACCGGCGGATGACGATCGCCAAACACCTGATGAAGGGAGTGGGAGGAATGGACCTGCTTCACGAACGGGGCATCAAAGAAACAGCTAGTTGAGGAACTCGCAACATGACCAAGTCACAGTCCTTTGTGACTTAATACCCTTTGGAATGGGTATTTCAGGCTTCTCCTCAAAGGAGAAGCTCAAATGAGTTGACACGCTATAAACCCAATTAACAAATTGGGGAACCGCCTTCAGATATCATTTTGCTAAGGCAATGATCGATAAGATCATTACCAAGCGAGACTGAGATCTAACCAGAGTTACATCTCGAATAAACCTCCGATTTACAACATCGGAGAAAACCAGCCCCAGCCATGAAACCACTTGCCAAGCAAACCCGAACCAATCACACAAATCAGATCCAACATTTGGATTACAAAAACTACCTCCAGCAAGCAACAAAGTAATCAAGCAGAGTGAGAAAACCAACAGACTCATACAAACACTACCGATACCTAGAACAACGCGGAGGAAACACCAACTAATCTTATTCTCGGCGGCAACAACTAGAAAAACATAAACGGGAGACGGGGAAGGGGAAGCCGACACACGCGAACAGGGAATGGGGAAGGGGAGGTCCACAACTAAAGCAAAACTAACTAGGGATTCGACACAATACTAGATAGGGGAGGGGGAGGGGAAGTCCAATTCAACACAACTAACACTAGATAGGGGAGGGGGATGGGATGCCCAAAACTACCGGAATACTAAGTAGGGGAGGGGGATGGGGAAGCCTGAAAGACCACCAACAAACGCAACCAACTCAACAACAACTACTGCAATACTAGATAGGGGAGGGGGAAGGGGAGGCCAAACCGAAACTAGGGTAGGGGAAGCCCAAAACACAACCAACTTCAACAAACGAAAAAACAGGGGAGGGGGGAGACGACTCACCAGACTCAACAGGGAGGGGGAAACGCAACGCCGCCGGAGAGGACTTTGTCCACCGCGAAGAACGAATTAAACCCACAGACCGAAAAACTTATAGGCTAAAAACTAAGAAAACCGAAGGGAAACTATCACCAAGTTAATGTTGAAAGAAGCTTTAGTACTTGGAATTAATGTCAATGATCCCACTTAACAACAAAGCTTCTTTACTTTATTATCTCAATAATATAATTGCATTCCATATTTCCATCCCCAAATAAGTAGGAGTATATTAACATGAGCATACTTCAATGATTTATATGTTTCACTTATTGGTTCGACCTTGTATTAGCCAAAGCTCTTTAACAACTTCAATCATAGTCGGTCTCTCGTTCCCCTTCTTCGCCACACACGAACATGCAAGTTGTGCAACCCTTTGAATCTCACCTCTACTTGCTTGTCCCAAAACTTCACTATCAATCATCTCCATCATGCAATTTTTCACCAAACCTGTAACAAATTCATCAACCAAGTCTGCTCCACTTCTAGCCATAGTAAGAGGATGTCTTCTTGTCAATAACTCCAACATCAAAACTCCGAAGCTATAAACATCACACTTCTCCGTCACCTCTTGAGTTTCGATATATTCGGGATCAATGTACCCTGGAGTTCCTTCCACAGGTCGTCTTTGAGGCTTTTCTCCAGGAGTCACAGACACCGAAAGGCCAAAATTCGCGAATTTGGCAAGAAATAGATCATCTAGTAGTATCATGGACGAGTTAATACCTCTATGCACCACTGGCTTTGACAAGGCATTATGCATATAAGATAGTGCATATGCTACCCCTGTTGCAACTTTCAAACGATCCGCCCATTTTATTATTACACGCTTGTTAGATGCAAATGCAATAACATCATTACCATGTAAATGTTGAAAGAGGCTTCCATTTGGTAAGAATTCATGCACTAGTATTGGTATCGCGGTTTCGAGACAACAACCATAGAGTTTCACCATGTTGCCATGATTCATCACCATTGCCATTGCGGCTTCAGTTAAGTAGCGATCAACTAATTTGGGATTAAACTGTGGATGTGTTGGAGCTCCAATGGACACGATTCGATCTTCGAGGATGGCTTTGTAGACAGTTCTATGAGCAATAGTGATGCTACGTCCAATAATAAGATCTGGGTCGTAATTGTTCGTGGCCTTGTCAATATCCTCCTTGGAGAAAATCTTTAGCTGCCTTGCTCCTATACATTGACCTTGACTTAGAGCAATTTGTTTTTCCAGCAAAATTCCTCCATTTCTAATGAAATATTCCTCTTTGGCTTCAAACTTTGGATTTCCCTTGTTCTTCATCATCTTCTTCGTGCTTCTTGTTTGAGCTTGACCCATCTATATAAGATAGCTAAAGATATTATTAATTAGTAAAGTTGCAAGTTGACAAACGTAAAAGTTATACTTTCTCGGTTCCTCCATTATTTTATTATTGCAATATTTCCCTTATTTGGAAGTTTCATATTAATTGCAACATTACTAAATTTGACTATATTTTCTCTCTATCTCTCTCCTTATCACATGGGTCCCTTTTTTTCATTTCTCTCTATCTCTCTCATCTCCTCAAAAAATGTCTGGCCCCTACATTGTTGTAATTATTATAGAACGGAGAAAATACATATTATCGGGATCCTTCTTAAGGCTTTTCTTCAATGTTCATGAGGCTTCGTACGTCGTTCAGTTCAACTTAAGTGTGTCTTAAATATATAATTTGAATTTATATGAACTTGTTAGAATTTATACATCTTAAATCATCTCATCTTATTTTGTCTAAAAAAAACTTATTTTGTCTGCTATTGTCTTATTTGTATATTAGATTTTCTGGAAAAAGAAACTTATTTTGTGTGAAAACTTTTATTTTCAACCAACTCCATTTTCCAGAACAAGTACTACATTGAGTACATTCTGTCCAACCAACAATGGCCTTTTACCATCCCTCTCCGACACAATATTCTTATTGAACTCCTTTTTTGTCCAAATGTCTAGTTCCTCTGCCATGAAATGGCCATCAAGAACAACAATTTTGACTTTTGTTGATGACAGAGGACCATCTGTCACTCGATGCCCAGTAACCGCATCAAGCAAGAACAATTTGATAGCTGCAGAACCTTCAGCTTCTACCTTATTCCCAGTAAACAGTTTTTGAGGTAACTTTCCCTCAAACTGCAACTTAAACTTTCTTGATTCACATGGCTTTGCGTCAATTGATAATGACCTGTGTGACAAAGGTAACCAGTGTTATAACGAACGCCAATAAAGCAATGAAGAGTTAAAAAACAATCGACACATTAATTAACGTGGTTCACCAACAATGTGTTAGCTACATACATAGACAGAGGAGACCCCGTTCTTGGTCAATCCTAGCGCCTAGATAATTCAAGGTATATTGTAATAACAAGTCTATAAACTTTTTCATATGGTTTACTACAAGATTAGAACTTTATTAAGTTAATTGGCCCTTAATTTCGATATTAGATTCTACACAAAGGACAATATTGTGCATCATGCTCTCGCAAGCACATACAGTTGGACATAAAAGGTTTTCAGATTAGAATAAAAGAACATTTTATCATCTTTAATTATACAAGAACCTACAATTCATAGTCAAAGAAAACACAATAAAAAAAGTATAGTTGTGCGACAAAATAGGAGTAACATACAAATATAATGAAAAAAATATTGACTAAAAGGCTATTACACTTCATGCTCCAGGATGCCTAATTTAAGGTGAAATGAATAAAGTCATTCAAAAAGGACAGGGCAAACAACAGTATTATAAAAAAAAACTTCAAATCAACAAACAATTGATCATTTTCATGTTTCTAACTTTCTACCAAGCCTCTCTTATTAGTACTAACGGTTTCTGATGACGTTGTTGTATGCCATACTCTGATGCAAACCATCTGCTTATGTAACATGTTAAGGAAATATCAAGGCTAAATTGTTGCTGGTAAGCATTAATATTGAGCAAAAAGTACCTAGGATTCAACGATAATAGCATCAAGGTAATGAAATAACGGAAATAACTACATCTATCCACTGGGTGGATTATTCACAGACCCACTCCTAACAGACCATTGTTAGTGTTGACTTGAATTCCACCTTATATAAAATTTTATTAGTAGTGGGTAAATTACCCATTGGGTCAACCAAATTTTATCCGAAAATAACAGAGATGTAATTCTTTCAGATCAGCTTAAATTTGTACTAGCAACAAGAAGTACTGACCTTGAGATGGAGTGATGAGATTGTTGTATTACCTGCTCTACTTCCTCCCTGACCTATACATATTATCATAAAACAAATATTCAAAAATCCGTTAAACTATCAATTTAAGTGGTACACCGACATTAAATGGTCACTATCAATCATATTGTTTCTCAAACATATTAAATCTAGGCATTGAAACGGGCCCGGGCCGGGCCTAGAAGTTGGCCTTTGACTATGGCCCATGCGATGCCTTGGGAATATAGTGCCCACACTTCTTCAATGGTTTTTCAATTAGGTGCACCCGTGGCTAGGGGGTCCTTGGCAAAGTTGTCAAAATCGCGATTCTACTTTAAATCGGAAGGGCCTGTCAGAATCGGATCGTAAAATCAAATCGTAAAATCGTAAGATTCTACGAATTTTACGGGAATAAGATTCTATGATAAAATATGTAAATTGTTTACCTATTTTTTCAATGAACAACACTAAAAATTCAATTTTATCCGTAATGATAACTAGGAATGTGACCATGATAACTTGCAACATAACAAGAAGAATAAAATAATTAGCTCACTAGATTGAAATATTAGTGAAACATAATAGTACACAACACGCTTCATATCGCAAAGGACACATAAGTGATTACTGTAAAACACCAAAATTGATCGCCCCAACAGGGACTTCTGTCATACCATAAAATTCGTTATGAACTCCTTATACCCAAATTTGTAAACGAGCTCAAGTCCCGTATATATGTCTGTGAATGGGTTGGCTATTCAAACTCTTAACCACCTCCAACCACGGTTTATCTACGACTATAAGAGAACTTTGATGAGATTATTGATTTGGAGATCGAAAGAAAGAAATAATACACAGCAAAAAACGAAAATAATTACCTGGGGGGTGGGGCTGGTAGCTGAATCTGAAGATTTGAAGAACCGAAGAAGAAAAAAGAAGAACCGAAGGAGAGAGAAAGAAGAACTAGCTAGTGAGCAGCGTGCCTGTTGCAACAATTAGGTATTGTGAGGGTGAGAGAAAATGGGCCTGGCCCATTTTTTTCTAATCTCCAGCTACACGATTCCGTATAATGGGCCAAAAAGAGAATCGGTAAAATCGGTTAAAATCGTACGATTCTACATGCGATTTTACGATTTTACCGATTTTGACCGATTCTGCATGCGATTTTTTTCAAAAGCGATTCTAAGTGCGATTAAGATCGTTTAGCGAAAATTGGATCGTAAAATAGTACTCCCTCCGTCCCAAAATACTCTTTACACTTTCCTTTTTCATCTGTCCCAGAATACTCTTTACTCTTCTATTTTTGGATATGACCCACTATTATTTTAATTCTTCTACCTTTTAAGTTGGCCCACACTCTCTCTCCTCCAAATAAAATAATACCTCTCGTACCACCCACCAACTCTAAACATGACCCACACTCTCTCTCCTTAAAATAAAATAATACTACATTTACTAACTACTAACTCCTATCACATCTACTTTTCAATAAAATAACAATTGATAACCAAACAACAACTTATCATCTAAAACTACGTGCATTGATAGGTGTCAAGAGTATTCTGGGACGGAGGGAGTACGATTTTACGATTCAAATCGCGATTTTAACAACCTTGGTCCCTGGGCCTTGTCTTGCGGTAGTCCATCACTATGGGCTAACACGATCGAGCACGTGGGTCGTGTCATGTTGTAAGCTTGGCACATGAGACGGGCCATGCTGCCTAGAGTCCCAATCATGGCAGGCCTCATGCTATACTGGTCAAGGCGAATCACAACCCACTACCATACATAGCGGAGATTTTTTTTCCTTTACACATCAACGGCTCTGTTTGGCAATACTTGCTGAAAATAAACTGAAACTAATAAGTTAACTGAAAGTCTGAAACTGATAAGATAAAGCTGAAACTAATAGGGTTGCTGATTAGCTTAACAATTTGGCAAAATTAGTTGCTGAATTTAAATTGATAAATTATTTTGGCAAAATTGGTTGTTATCAAATTTTCAAAAAGATTTTTCAAAATTCCTCAATTGATTTTGAAAAGGTAAAAATTTGAACTTATTATCTAAGTCATTTTAACCACCTTATATATTATTTTCGATACTCCCCAAAATACTATTAATCATTTTAGCACCTAAAATATATTAGCACCTTATTATTTAAATTAATTAAAATATTTCCCCAAACAACGCCAACATCACAACAAATTTGACTGGTTCATATCCTGATTTAACAGCTTCCTCACAAAGTCACAACTCACAAGTCACAAGAAGAGGCCAATTAAAATAACACATTCAACCCAAAGATTAAAATAGTATTACTTGAAAAAGACACACACAGTACAGCGGGGTTCTCTTCATATAAAAAACAAATATTATTTGATTGATAACGATTCTATTTCTTGAAAAGTACAAATTTATCATACAAAAAGCACAATTTGATATTATAAGATTGATAAAAAAAGATGAGATAAGAAAAAGGTCCCAAAAAAGAGTTAGATACCACTTTTCGGATTAAAGTCTCCAATTAAATAGAACATGATTGCAGACGACATAACCCATCTTTGGACAGACACCTAGATAGCAAGATTGAAAGCCAATTATAACCACAGTTTTTAACAATTACTTCCTCCGTTTCTTAAGTGCAACATAGAGAAAGTGGGGGAATACCAAGAATTATAGAGAGAGAAAGTTGGGACCATAATAAAATAAAGTAATTCAAGTGATCAAATAAAAAAGTTGTGGTCCCCTCTTATTTTTTGGTGACATATTTGTAATAATATTGAATTTTTTTTACCATTTTGAGCTTGATTGCACTTATTATGACTATTCCAAATAAGGAAAGTGTTGCACTTATTAAGAAACGGAGGTAGTATTAATTAATTACCATCAACATAGTCAAATCTTACTAACACGTACAACTAATAAAGAGCTCATGAAAATGAATAGGACCAGAAGAAGATAACGATATACCAAATGATGTAAAGGCTGAAAGGCTCCCTCCTAATTCCAGGTCTTATTTTAGGATGTCATTATTAAGTTATTGAGATTTTCTTTGAATTGTTACACCATGTCTCTTACAACCCTATCATGGCTATCAGGCTATCGCACTGTCTACAATAGTACAATTTACATGCAAAATTATTTTAGCAACAAATTTGCTCCATAAAAATGAAAAAAAAAATTATAAACAAAGTAGTCACTTAAAGTAAAGACTTAAATTTATTACCTCCCATTATTTACAAGGTTAAAACTTTAGATTCATCTTGTAATACCTTTGTGAACTTGGTGAGAATTTGATACGTCTATGATCTAACCCACTAATATGAAGTATATAAAAAGAAGTTTGCTATAGATATAAACCCCCATAACAAAAATATGTGTTTTATTGTCAGGTATTATTTTAATGTTTATCAAATTAATCTACTTACCTGATGTACTTAGAGATAATTACCTACAAATTCTTACGTGCTCTTAAAAGTGTTTAGAGCTTTGTGCTCCCAAACATGATCTTTTTCACATATTTTGCTCAAATAAAAAGTAAAATTTGCAAATATAATAGTGCGAAAAAATATGAGAGCGAGCACCTAATACTAAGTGCTACTGAGCAGTACGAAGATCAGACTTTGATAAATACCATAGAGTCATATGTTTATTGTTTAGCATTATTCAAGCCTAAATATACTTCAATTAACACTAATCTAAACCATGTTGATTTCATGAAAAATACCTGGTGTACTTAAGCCGCTGGTTTCTTTGTTGAGATGACGGAGGTTGTTGATTATCATTCTCTTCTTCACCAGAAAATCCCCTCTTAAAAACCATCCAAATGAATTAGTATTATTCAAACACTGTAAATTTAAGAAAGAGTGATGCCCAAATGATTCGACTAGTAGAGTAACTAAAAACCGCTAAAAGATGACATATTTATAGGAGAAAATAGAGAGGAGAGAGAGACACTCGAAGACGGTTAAAGTGATAAACAACCGCGTAGAAGCTTTGCATGAAGTTGCCAACTTAAAGTCAAGTAATTAGTACATTATCAATAATCAATCAATCAATATATTATATATATAAAGGAGGAACTTTTCGGGAGCGTAGAGAGCTTCCCAAGATTTCGATTTCATGAAGCCGCGCCACGTAGGATTGCTTACGTCATCAATTTATATTTTTATTTTTTACAAAAATAGAGTTCTAGATGATTTAAATACATATAAGGAGATTTGAATAAGCGAAAATTAGAGTTTGGATTTGAATCAACAACCTAAATTATTATATCATGAAAATTGTGTATAACTTTTGCTACGTAATTCGGAATATTATAATTTTTGTACCATTGGAGAGTGCTCGGAATATGCTTCGAAATAAGATCCATTTATAATATAGTTGTACAACTTATGAAATATAGAGCGCCATGCAGGATTGCCATGTCATCAATTTTTTTCTTTTTCTAAAAATAGTGTTCTACATAGATTTAAATACATATAAGGAGTCTTGGATAAGCAGAAATTAGAGTTTCGTTTTGAATAAACAACCTAAATTATTATATTATGTAAATTGTGTATAACTTTTGCTACCTAATTCAGAATATTATATTTTTTGTATCATTAGATAGTGCTCGAAATATGCTTTGAAATAAGATCCATTTACAATATAGTTCTACAATTTATGAAATAGAGAGCACCACTTAAGATTGCCATGTCATTAGTTTTTATTTTAAATATTTGAAAAAAATAGAATTCTACATATATTTAAATACATAAAAGAGTTTTGGATAGGGGGAAATTAGAGTTGCGTTTTGAATAAACAACCTAAATTATTATATTATGTAAATTGAATTTAACTTTTGCTACCTAATTCAAAACATTATAATTTTTTTTACCATTGGAGAGTGCTTGAAATATGCTTCAAAATATGATCTATTTACAATATAGTTTTACAACTCATGAAAATATATTAAATTAGATGCATTGTAGGACATAATTTAGTCTTTTTTTAGATAAATATAATAATGGCTATAAGTATTAAGTATAGTGTATTATATGTGATTATAACATTTGATTATAGGTCCAATTTACAAGATTAAACATATTATCTTTCAAAACCTCAACCTTACTCAACTAAACTAAAACAATATAGTATTGCAACAAAATTTATTAACTAAAATCTATAGCGATAAAGTTACATATTAGAGTTTTGGATTATGTAAAAATTAGAGTTTGATTTAAATAAAACATCTTAGAATATTATAAAGAGCTCCACCTAAGCATGCCATGTCATTCTTATCAATTTTTAAGAAATTATTCTTTATGTCCTGCATCAATTAAATTATTACCCTCTACTTTCTTAAAGTATCATTCGGGTATTATTCATGTTAAAACTGTATTAGCTATTGTTAGTCATCCCTGTTATTGGGATACCATTTAATAATAGACTTAGCTACAATATTCAATTGAATATTAAAAATTATAAAATTTATATATCACAATAACAAATCTAGAAATTACAGTATAATGACAAATACTTTCTCCGTTTTTTTTCTACTTCAACAATTGGTTTGGACATGGTTTTTAAGGATATAAAAAATGGGTAGTTTAGCATAGAGGTACCTCTTTAGTTAACTAGAGTAGGGGACAAATAAATCCTTATTAAAGTAAACGCAACTTTATAAGGCAATTTGGGTAATTAATGATGGTTTTATTAACATAAAGTAAAGGTAATATTGTCAACTGTAGTTTCTTAAAACTGGAATGGTTCCAAAAGATGAAACTACCTAAAGTGGTAATTGTTGTAATAGAAAAAGAATGGAGGAAGTATGTAAATACAATGATATTGAAAAATCTCATTTTACAACACCACAAAATCAACAATAATTTTAACAAAAAAAATTGCAATAAAATAAAATAAACAACAACCCGTGCAACGCACGGGCTTCAAACCTAGTATATATATATAAAGGAGGAACTTTTCGGGAGCATAGGGAGCTCCTCAAGATTTCGAGCTCATAGAGCGCGCCACGTAGGATTGCCACGTCATCAATTTATATTTTTATTTTTTACAAAAATAGAGTTCTAGATGATTTAAATACATATAAGTAGATTTGGATAAGCGAAAATTAGAGTTTGGATTTAAATCAACAACCTAAATTATTATATCATGAAAATTGTGTATAACTTTTGCTACGTAATTCGGAATATTATAATTTTTGTACCATTGGAGAGCATTCGAAATATGCTTCGAAATAAGATCCATTTACAATATAAATCTACGACTTATGAAATATAGAACGCCATGCAGGATTGTCATGTCATCAATTTTTATTTTTATTTTTATTTTTTCTAAAAATAGAGTTCTACATAGATTTAAATACATATAAGGAGTATTGGATAAGCAGAAATTAGGGTTTCATTTTGAATGAACAACGTAAATTATTATATTATGTAAATTTTGCATAACTTTTGCTACCTAATTCAGAATATTATAATTTTTGTACCATTAGATACTGCTCGAAATATGTTTTGAAATAAGATCCATTTACAATATAGTTCTACAATTTATGAAATAGAGAGTGCCACTTAGGATTTCCATGTCATTAGTTTTTATTTTAAATAATTGAAAAAAATAGAATTCTACATATATTTAAATACATAAAATAGTTTTGGATAGGGGAAATTAGAGTTGCGTTTTGAATAAACAACCTAATTATTATATTATGTAAATTGAATTTAACTTTTGCTACCTAATTCAAAACATTATAATTTTTTAACCATTTGAGAGTGCTTGAAATATGCTTCAAAATAAGATCCATTTACGATATAGTTTTACAACTCACGAAAATATATTTAACTAGATTAATGGGTAAGGCATTATTTAGTCTTTCTTTTAGATAAATATAATAATAGCTATAACTATAGTGTACTATATGTGACTATAGCATTTTATCATATGTCCAATTTACAGGATTTAACATATATATAATCTTTAAGAACCCCACCTTATGAGTCCGGATCCTCTAGAGTTTTAATCAAATTCCCGCAAGGTAGAATTGTATATGAACCATACATTTTAAAATCAAACGCTCATATTGGTGGAAAGGAGGAAATAAAGGGTTGATTTTGATGAGAAAAAATAGAGGGGATTTTGGAAAGATAATATATGAGCCATTGATTTTTTATTCAATGGTTGATATTGCATAAACTCTACATTGTAGAGTTCTTTTAGAACTTTAGAGGATCCAAACACCAGCCTTACTCAACTGAACCAAAAATTTATTAAGGATTGTTGTTAGAACAAAAATTAAAATCTATATATATATATTAAGAGTTTTGTATGATGAAAAAATTAGAGTATGATTTTAAAAAACAACCTTAGAATATTATAGAGAGCTCCACCTAAACATGACATGTCAATCTTTTTGATTTAATTTTTTTTTTCAAAATAGTCTTTAACATAGATATAAATACATATAAGGTGTTTTTAATAAGTGAAGATTACACTCAGATTTTAAATAAACAACCTAAATTATTCAACTATGTAAATTGAATATAACTTTTGCTACATAATTCGCAATATTATAAATTTCTTACCATCGGAGAGTGCTCGAAATATGTTTCCATATACAATAGAGTTTTACAACTTATGAAAATATTTTTATTTAGATGAACAATAACATATTATTTATTCTTTATTTTAAATACATATAAAAATAAATATAAAAATAGCGTATTATATGTGAAAATAACAACTATGTCTTTTAAAATCAATCTATTAAAAATTGAGTTATATTAATAAAAACACATATATGTAGTTTTGAACATACCATAATGGCATTACATGAAGAATCAAATGAAAGTTTGTCAACGACATTGGAAAATCAAGGTTCGAGTTTCTAGACTATTTGAGGTCGCATATCATAAAAAGGGGTAAGTTTGATAAGTCTTGATATGGTCATGATTGATAAAGAGATTTTTTTCTCTTAAATAATATTTTCGATTATTAATAGAGGTTAGTTTTATATTGAATTATTTTATTCATGATACCATCGATAGGATCTTCTTTTTTACTTTTCCATCTTCTTTTCTATATGCGTTAGTGTTTATGTGCTATATTAAAAGTTGAAGTTATGGCTAACACTCATATTTTTTCTCTATTCTTTCTACCCTGCATCTATTAAATTATTACCCTCTACTTTCTTAAAGTATCGTTCGGGTATTTTCCATGTTAAACCTGTGTTAGCTATTGTTAATTATACCAATGATTGGGATACTATTTGATAATAGACTTAGCTACAATATTCAATTGAACATTAAAAATATAAAATTTACATATCACAATAAAAAATCTAGAAATTAAAGTATAATGACAAATATTTTCTCTGTCTTTTTCTATTGCAACAATGGGTTTGGACATGGTTTTTAAGAAAATAAAACAAAATGGGTAGTTTAGAATAGAGGGGTTAACTAGAGTAGGGGATATGTTAATCCTTAATAAAGTAAACGCGACTTTATGAGGCAATTTGAGTAATTAATGATTGTTTTATTAATATAAAGTAAAGACGATGTCGTCAACTGTAGTTGTTTTTTTACCAAAAGTGGAATGGTTCCAATAGCTAAAACTACCCAAAGTTGTAATTGTTACAATAGGAAAAGAACAGAGGAAGTATATAAATACAATGCTGTTGAAAAATCTCATTTTACAACAACAAAAAAATCAACAATGTTTATAAAAAATTGAAAAAAATAAAATAAATAATAACCCGTGCAACGCACGGGCTTCAAAGCTAGTATATATATATAAAGGAGGAACTTTTCGGGAGCATAGGGAGCTCCCCAAGATTTCGAGCTCATAGAGCGCGCCACATAGGATTGTCACGTCATCAATTTTTATTTTTATTTTTTACAAAAATAGAGTTCTAGATGATTTAAATTCATATAAGTAGATTTGGATAAGCGAAAATTAGAGTTTGGATTTAAATCAACAACCTAAATTATTATATTATGAAAATTGTGTATAACTTTTGCTATATAATTCGGAATATTATAATTTTTGTACCATTGCAGAGCATTCGAAATATGCTTCGAAATAAGATCCATTTACAATATAAATCTACGACTTATGAAATATAGAGCGCCATGCAGGATTGTCATGTCATCAATTTTTATTTTTATTTTTATTTTTTTTCTAAAAATAGAGTTCTACATTGATTTAAATACATATAAGGAGTATTGGATAAGCAGAAATTAGGGTTTCGTTTTGAATGAACAACGTAAATTATTATATTATGTAAATTTTGTATAACTATTGCTACCTAATTCAGAATATTATAATTTTTGTACCATTAGATAGTGCTCGAAATATGTTTTGAAATAAGATCCATTTATAATATAGTTCTACAATTTATGAAATAGAGAGTGCCACTTAGGATTTCCATGTCATTAGTTTTTATTTTAAATATTTAAAAAAAATAGAATTCTACATATATTTAAATACATAAAATAGTTTTGGATAGGGGAAATTAGAGTTGCGTTTTGAATAAACAACCTAATTATTATATTATGTAAATTGAATTTAACTTTTGCTACCTAATTCAAAACATTTTAATTTTTTAACCATTTGAGAGTGCTTGAAATATGCTTCAAAATAAGATCCATTTACGATATAGTTTTACAACTCACGAAAATATATTTAACTAGATTAATGGGTAAGGCATTATTTAGTCTTTCTTTTAGATAAATATAATAATAGCTATAACTATAGTGTAATATATGTGACTATAGCATTTTATCATAGGTCCAATTTACAGGATTTAACATATATATAATCTTTAAGAACCCCAGCCTTATGAGTCCAGATCCTCTAGAGTTTTAATCAAATTCTACAAGGTAGAGTTGCATATGAACCATATATTTTAAAATCAAATTAAACGCTCATATTGGTGGAAAGGGGTAAGGGGTGGATTTTGATGAGAAAAAATTAAGGGGGTTTTGGAAAGATAATATATGAGCCATTGATTTTTTATTCAATGGTTGATATTGCTCAAACTCTACATTGTAGAGTCCTTTTAGAACTTTAGAGGATCCAAACACCAGCCTTACTCAACTGAACCAAAAATTTATTAAGGATTGTTGTTAGAACAAAAATTAAAATCTATATATATTAAGAGTTTTGTATGATGAAAAAATTAGAGGATGATTTTAAAAAACAACCTTAGAATATTATAGAGAGCTCCACCTAAACATGACATGTCAATCTTTTTGATTTAATTTTTTTTTTCAAAATAGTCTTTAACATAGATATAAATACATATAAGGTGTTTTTAATAAGTGAAGATTACACTCAGATTTTAAATAAACAACCTAAATTATTCAACTATGTAAATTGAATATAACTTTTGCTACATAATTCGAAATATTATAAATTTCTTACCATCGGAGAGTGCTCGAAATATGTTTCCATATACAATAGAGTTTTACAACTTATGAAAATATATTTATTTAGATGAACAATAACATATTATTTATTCTTTATTTTAAATACATATAAAAATAACTATAAAAATAGCGTATTATATGTGAAAATAGCAACTATGTCTTTTAAAATCAAACTATTAAAAATTGAGTTATATTAAGATAAAAACACATATATGTAGTTTTGAGCATACCATAATGGCATTACATGAAGAATCAAATGAAAGTTTGTCAACGATATTGGAAAATCAAGGTTCGAGTTTCTAGACTATTTGAGGTCGCATATCATAAAAAGGGGTAAGTTTGATAAGTCTTGATATGGTCATGATTGATGAAGATATTTTTTTCTCTTAAATAATATTTTCGATTATTAATAGAGGTTAGTTTTATATTGAATTTATTTTATTCATGATACCATCGATAGGATCTTCTTTTTGACTTTTCCATCTTCTTTTCTATATGTGTTAGTGTTTATGTGCTATATTAAAAATTGAAGTTATGGCTAACACTCATATTTTTTCTCTATTCTTTCTACCCTGCATCTATTAAATTATTACCCTCTACTTTCTTAAAGTATTGTTCGGGTATTTTCCATGTTAAACCTGTGTTAGCTATTGTTAATTATACCAATTATTGGGATACTATTTGATAATAGACTTAGCTACAATATTCAATTGAACATTAAAAATATAAAATTAACATATCACAATAAAAAATCTAGAAATTAAAGTATAATGACAAATATTTTCTCTGTCTTTTTCTATTGCAACAATGGGTTTGGACATGGTTTTTAAGAAAATAAAACAAAATGGGTAGTTTAGAATAGAGGGGTTAACTAGAGTAGGGGATACGTTAATCCTTAATAAAGTAAACGCAACTTTATGAGGCAATTTGAGTAATTAATTATTGTTTTATTAACATAAAGTAAAGACGATGTCGTCAATACCAAAAGTGGAATGGTTCCAATAGCTAAAACTACCCAAAGTGGTAATTGTTACAATAAGAAAAAAAAAGAGAAAGTATATAAATACAATGCTGTTGAAAAATCTCATTTTACAACAACAAAAAAATCAACAATGTTTATAAAAAATTGAAAAAAAAATAAAAATAATAATAACCCGTGCAACGCACGGGCTTCAAAGCTAGTATAATATAAGTATGAATGTATGATGGTGAATTGTGATAAGTTATTGATGACCATGATCAACTCTACTACCATTCTTGTTTATAAAACGCGAAAAGAAATCCTACGATTAAGAAAAC
Source organism: Beta corolliflora (assembly GCA_947648045.1). NCBI lineage: Eukaryota > Viridiplantae > Streptophyta > Magnoliopsida > Caryophyllales > Amaranthaceae > Beta > Beta corolliflora. Next base: position 66,666 of record CANSZD010002295.1, on the reverse strand, counting down.
TCAACTTGAATTCTAAAGTATGGTCTTTCCCTCAAGGATTAAGATCTTGGTAGTATATTTAATTTAGACATTTAGTAGTATTATTATAATACGTGTGAAGGTTCAGTATAAACTACCAGATTCAAAAAGTATGAAAATTCTCTATTTGATTTGGGAGGTACTATGCTTTTTGAAAGTCCAAATTTTCTAACTCATTTTTCTTGTATCATCATATTATATGTGTTATTTAATATTATTGGTCTATATCATTATAATTTAAACAAACTTCTTATTATAAAAAATAAATAAGGCTAAGAATAATTGACATCAACCAATAAGCTAAGTTTGAAAGGCACAAGTAATGATATAAATACGTGGGACACATGATTTCTTTTTCGATTTTTGAGGTTAAGATGGATAAGTTGTTGCAGGTTCTCCAGCCTAGAATTGTAGACTTTTTAGTCTAATAACACTGTGACAGCAACAATTTCATCCTCTCTTTTCATTCATTCTTTCTTGTTGCTTACAGTACTACAAACTCAGCTTATATATGCATGAGTAAGAAAGCTGCACAGCTATTACAAAACCCTAGAGCATCAAATCAGAATATTCAGTATTTCACATGAGACATGACAACATTTAACAGGCACATGATCCTAGAATGATCCTAGGTAACAACTTACAGCTGGCAGTAGAACAAAATAAAATGCAGGACTAACAGTGCCTGATTATGGTCATTTCTTTACCCTTCTTTTTACACTCCCCCTCGAGATGAGAGTGGGAAGATGTCACTCCCAGCTTGTGCAGTAAGTAATGATGATGGGAAACAGGAAGTTGCTTGGTAAAGATGTCTGCAAGCTGATGAGAGGAAGGTACATATGTAGGTAGAATAACACCCTCGGTTGCTTTATCCCTGATGAAGTGACAATCTATGTCCACATGTTTGGTTTTTTCATGATGGACTGGGTTGGCAGATATTGCTAAGGCTGCTTGGTTGTCACAGAAAATAGGAGTGGCAGTATGTTGCTTCAGGCCAAGATCTTTCAGAAGTTGCTTGAGCCACATCACCTCACACACTGTCATGGCCATATACATGTATTCAACCTCTACAGTGGATCTAGCCACTACAGATTGTCTTTTACTCTTCCAGGATATAGGTGAGTTACCCAGAAGAACACAGAAGCCAAATGTGGACCTTCTAGTGGTAGCACACCCCGCCCGATCCACCGTCACAATAGGTGGCCGAAGTGAGCATGAGAGTTAGCAACAAGCAGGATACCTTGAGAGAGAGTACCAGCTAGGTACCTGAGGATTCTTTTGGCTGTTTGAAGGTGAACTGTGGTGGGTTTATGCATGAACTTGCTAAGGACATGAATAGGGAAAGCTATATCAGGGCTTGTGAGAGTAAGGTAGATGTGTTTGCCAAGGAGTTGTTGATATTCAGTAGGATTTAGGGAGGGGATCACCAAGGTCTTCTGTAATACTCTGTATTTTAGTAAGTTATTATTTATAATTTTAGAAAGGTTATATTTACTAAAAAGGCTTTTTATTAATTAAAAAGATTTTAAATAGGCTTTTATAATATATTATGGATTTTTCAAATAGGCTCTAGCCCAAATTAAGTATTGGGCCTAAGTTCACAATTCTAATCCAAGTAATTAGTTTAGAAAATTTAAAAATATTTTAAAAAAGAAAATTGAAAAAGGATTTACAAAAGATTTACAAAAAAAAAAATTCTTTAAAACCGTGATTCGGTGCAAACTCACGCCAGTGAGTTTGTATCCAAATTGATTACTTTTCATTATTTTTATCTTTTGGTTAATTTAAGCATCTAGACTATTTATCTTATGGAATATTCCTCTATTTTAGCTATATGATCATAAAGAAATAGTGTATCCTAACTAAAATTAATTATCTTTTCTAAAAAACCCATCTCTTTAGTTCCGAGTCCTAGTATGACTCTACTTGTCCAACTAGTATAAATAGAGGCCTCCACCCCTCATATTCTTCACACCAAATTTGAGGAATACATCTCTTTTCTCAAGTTTAAACTCCCTCTCCCTCTTAGCCTACCTTCTCTCTCTTCTCCCTAGTAGTTATTAATTTTCAAGGTGCGTGTATATGTAGATCTTTAAATATTGTTCTGTATGCGTAGTATCATGTTTTTAGGGTTGTTATTTTGAATTGAAATGCATGTTTATATGAGTTTTATTATGAACTTCATGAGCCTTATTATAAATAGTATGAGTTACATGAGTATGTTAAATTTATGACTTATTATGAACATGCTAGTAGTCTACCGGTAACGTTAGGTTCAATTATGAAAACAGATCGTAAAATCATATGTGCCGTGGGTTATTGCTGTGAGTATTATAAAAGCTTGATCATTAAAATTGTAAACTCATAATATTAGCAGAGGGTCATGATGCCAACTTTAAATTAATCTCGTCAGTAGTATTAAGTCAACTATATACTAAGGTTGACTTGCCATGTAAGTGAATTATCACTAAGTCTAACAGTCAATATTTAATTCTTCAATCCTTATATTTTGTATTTTGGCTTTCACCTATTGTAAGTCTATAAACATGAACGATAATTTACTCGGCAACTAGCACCTTTGTTTAGTAATCATCAGTGTTATATTATTAATTTTATTACTCATGTCATTTGTTTTCCCTATCTAAGGTCAAGGTTTAATTTTATAAGAGCTATTATTCTTAAAGGATGATTATTTTCGAAAGATTTTTATTAGTAATATGATCTTTTATGATCGCAATTATAAAGAGGCAACGGCTTGTTACTTATTAGCAAGAACGGTAGCTATGATATTTTACCCATGTACTTTTTGTATAAGTCATGTGGACAAGGTAGTTACCCTCGTTATAGACTCATTAAGGAATACTAAACTTGGGGGGTGTGCACACTTTAGGAAAGGTACCTAGGCAAGGAAAGGAGTTTTATTAAAGTTATATACTTTATATTATACAAGTATTACAAGTATCCAAGGAAGGTTTATAGAAATATTTTGAATGTTTAATAAAGTATTTAAATTTCCGCATATACATGTACTCAGTATTTTTACTGACACGCGTTTTGTTTGTTTATTTTATGGCTTTGTCCCTGTGATGACCCTTTTGGTGAGCAGAATTTACAGGTTGATTTGATGCATATTTCACATGGGGGAGCTAGTGAGGAATAATACTTAAGCTAGGAGTTGCTATTTTTATTTATTCTATTATTGTCATAGTTGAATAATCAAGTTTTTATATTATCAATAAAGAGAAGTTATTATTATTAGTTTCCGCTGCATTGTTAAATTAGTAGTTAGTAGTTTTAGCCTTTAACGTTATCACATGGCGGTAATACTGTCAAGTTTCTCAAGTGTTTTATATTAAAATATATTCTTCAAAAAGAGAGAAATTTGAGGGTGTTACAAAGTGGTATCAAGAGCCTTTAGGATTATTAATGAGAGTTTGGGTAGATTTAGAAAGGGCATATAAGATAGAGTTTCGCATTTTTGTGCATAATTTTTGCATATGTTTTATTTTCTTATTATGCCTAAAAAGTTATATTTCTAAGTATAAATATTTTCCAATTTATATATTTTGAAGAAAGGAATAAGTGTGTGGATCTATTCTTCTGAGGAAAGCTCTGGCTAAGGAAAGACTTGGTACTTAAGTTGGCCGCTTGTGCCGCACCTCTCTTTCCTGGGAACTCCCTCGATTAATTTTTCCATGTACGAAAAACCTAGTATTCAAAATAAAAATTTATTATATACATATTTATATATACTTAATATCTTTTCGAAAACACAAATAGTTTGAATTTTTGTTTCCTTATTTACACTCGCATTATTATTATGAATAATTGTATGACATTTTTGTCTAGCTAAATGTGAAAATATTATTAAATTTTCATAAGGAAGGAGATTTAATTGTCTTTATGACAATATTTGTGGTACTTACTATTTGTAAATTTCTTTGACCACATATTCATTATGGCAAGTCATAGTCCATTTTTTTAGGAAAATGTTTAGTAGTTGTTAGTAGTTTTAATAATTAGTAGTTCTGGAATTAGACTACTACTCTTTAAATATGTTAGCATTCCTTTTTAAGGAAGTTTAATAAATGAAATTTTAGTTTCCTTTTTCATGTTATGTGCCTGATGTCAATCATATTATGAATCATGATTGTTATATGATTTACAAATTTAGTAGGATGACTTAATAAGTAGTACCTATTTGTTTCTTACCCAGGAAGAAATGGCAAGTAGACCCGGAAGTAGATCTAAGACTCGAGCAACTCTTAAGGAGTTGACTTCTCTGACCAAGAATTTGGGTAAGGCTATGACTACTCAACTGAACCGTCAACAAGAACTTGACCTAGCTGGTGATGTGTTTAAGAAAGTAGCCTCTAGGAATCCACCTGTCTATGATGGAAAAGAGGACCCAGCCAGTCTTGAGAACTGGATTAGGGAGTTTGATAAGTTGTTTACAGCTGTCCAGTGCACTGATGAGTTAAAGATCAACAATGCTACATACTACCTAAGAGAGGAAGCTGATTTATGGTGGTCTCAAAGGAAGGAGTCTTTAACGACTCAAGGAGATTTTGGATGGGAACAATTTAAGGAAGCCTTGAGAACCAAGTTTTACCCACCTCACTTAAGGAAAAAGAAGTGCCTAGAGTTTACAAACCTTAGGATGGGGACCATGACTGTCAATGAGTACTACTCTAAGTTCATAGAGTTCATGAGGTTTGCACCTGAAGTGGTTCTAACTGAAGTTTTGAAGGCTCAACGATTTGAGCAAGGATTGACCTTGTCCATTCAAGGGAAATTAGAAGGGGCTAACTTTGATAGCCTAGATGAAGTGTATGGAAGAGCTGCCCATCTATTCAGGATCAGGGGAAGAGAGATAGAAGCAAATCCTGGAGATAAAAGGAAGGGATCTAGTAATGGGTTCCAAGGTGGAGAAAAGCGAGAAAAGACTAATGGGGGATTCAAGCAAGGAAAAGATGACAAAAGCAATGGGAATAACAACAATCGTAGTCAGTCTGAATATGGAAAGTCTAAGAGAGTCTACTACTGTAAAAGATGCCCAAGAAACCACCCAGGGAAGGACTGTGAAGGAAATCTGGTAACTTGTAGGATCTGCAGCAAGTTAGGCCATAGACAATATGAGTGCTTCCAGAAAGACTCAACATCAGCAAATCCTAAGCCAACCCAGAATCAGGGAGGAAAAGGGAGCAAAGGACCCCAGCAGCAGTCAGTGACCAATAACCGTGTTCCTCCTAAGAATGAGAATGGAGGAGACAATCAGGCTAAGGCGAACAATCAAGGTCGAGTGTTTGTCATGAGCAATCGTGAGGCTGTAACGACTGCAGGCGTAGTGACTGGTACTTTCTTCATCTCTTCTATTCCAGTTAAGATTTTATTTGATTCAGGAGCTTCTCACTCTTTTATTTCCAAAACCTTAGTGGAAAAACTTAAGTTGGGAAAACCCGAACCTATAAGCATGGATATAGTTATACCTTCTGGAGAAGTCATTGATGTTTCTAAATTATATAGAGATGTTTTAGTGACTATAGTAGGGGCAAATTTTCCTTCAGACTTAATTGAATTTGAATTAGATGGCCTAGATGTTGTTCTGGGAATGGATTGATTGGGGAAATTCAAAGCTCAAATAGACTGCAGAGCCCAAAAAGTGACTTGAAAGGTCCAAAAGGAGTCAAAGTAACCTACAGAAAAATCAATCAGAAGCCCAGTCCAAGAATGATTTCTGCTATGCAACTCAAGAACTGTATAAGAAAGGGGTATCCATTGTACTTGTGTAGTATACAAAAGTTGGAGGTATAAGAAGAGAAGATGGAGAATATTCCTATAGTTAATGAATTCCAGGATGTCTTTCCTGAAGAAATCCCTGAAATGCCTCCAATAAGAGAAGTGGAGTTCACTATAGACTTAATGTCTGGAACTGGCCCAATATCCAAAGCCCCATATCATATGACTCCAGCAGAGATGAATGAGATGAAGACCCAATTGGAAGAGTTATTAGAAAAGGGTTACGTAAGACCCAGTGTATCCCCATGGGGTGCGCCTGTCTTGTTTGTGAAGAAGAAGGATGGTAGTCTAAGGTTGTGTATTGACTACCGTGAGTTAAACCAAGTGACCATCAAGAATAAGTATCCTCTTCCAAGGATTGATGATTTGTTTGACCAACTGAAGGGAGCCGGAATTTTCTCAAAGATTGACTTAAGGTCAGGGTATCATCAGTTAAGAATTGCTGATAAGGACATTACTAAGACCGCTTTTAGGACGCGTTATGCTCATTATGAGTTTACAGTGATGCCTTTTGGATTGACTAAAACGCCAGCAGTATTTATGGATCTCATGCACCGAATTTTTAAGCCATACTTAGACCAATTTGTGGTGGTATTTATAGATGATATATTGGTTTACTCTAAGAATAGAGAAGAGCATGAGGAACACCTCCGAATAATTTTATCAACACTCCAACAGAAGCAATTGTATGCAAAGTTTTCGAAGTGTGAGTTTTGGTTGGAAAAAGTGGCATTTCTGGGCCACGTCATTTCTAAGGAAGGTGTTGCCGTTGATCCAGCGAAGATTGAAGCCGTCAGTGAATGGCCTACTCCAAAGAATGTGACTAATATAAGAAGGTTCCTAGGCCTGGCAGGTTACTACAGACGTTTTGTTAAGGATTTCTCCAAAATAGCCCGACCCATGACTAACCTTATGAAGAAGGAGTCCAAATTTCTTTGGAGCCCAGAATGTGAAAAAGCCTTCACCATCCTAAAAGAAAGACTAACCACAGCCCCTGTCTTATCCTTACCTGATGGAAGCGATACTTATGAAGTATATAGTGATGCATCTAAACATGGTCTAGGGTGTGTCCTAATGCAAAATAGGAGAGTCATTGCTTATGCATCAAGGCAACTGAAGCCATATGAAGTCAACTACCCTACTCATGACCTAGAGTTGACCGCAATAGTCTTTGCTTTAAAGATTTGGCGTCATTATTTGTATGGGGTGACATGTAAGATATATACAGATCACAAAAGTTTGAAATACATTTTCACCCAAAAGGACTTGAATATGAGGCAAAGAAGATGGTTAGAATTCATAAAAGACTACGATTTGGATATCCAATACCATGAAGAGAAAGCCAATGTAGTGGCAGATGCCTTGAGTAGGAAGACAAGTCATACCTTAAGTACTATGGTGGTGGCAGATCAACTGTGTTTAGACTTTCAGAAGATGAATCTTGAAGTAATGCAATATGGAGAAGTAGAGAAAATGTTTGGTGCAATGACCATTCGACCCTCTATGTTTGATCAAATTAAACAAGCTCAATTGAAAGATGAAAAGATGGAAAAGATAAAAGAGAAGGTGAGGGAGGGTCATGCTGGAGATTTCAAAATCCATGAAGATGGAAGTTTAAGAATGGAAGGCAGGTGGTGTATACCTGAAGCTTGCGAAGATTTGAAATTGAAAATCATGGAAGAAGGCCATAATTCTCCATATTCGATGCACCCAGGGGGTGATAAGTTGTATAAGGACTTAAAAAAGAATTTCTGGTGGGCTCGTATGAAGTTGGACATAGCTGAATTTATTTCCAAGTGTTTAACGTGTCAGAAGGTAAAGAGTGAACATAAAAGACCCCAAGGGAAAGTCCAACCCTTAGATGTGCCAGGATGGAAGTGGGATTCTATTTCGATGGATTTTGTTGTTGCTTTACCTAAGGGTAAATCTGGGAATGATACGATATAGGTAATTGTCGATAGATTGACCAAGTCTGCAGTGTTCATACCTATGAAGGCAACATGGTCTATGGATCAATTAGCTAAGGCTTACATCAAGCATGTGTTAAGACTACATGGAGTACCAAAAGATATTGTGTTTGATCGAGATTCTAGATTTTGGTCTAACTTTTGGCAGAAGCTACAACAAGTCTTTGGTTCGAAGCTATTAATGAGTACTGCTTTTCATCCAGCCACTGATGGTCAGACTGAAAGGACCATCCAAACCTTAGAAGATATGTTAAGAGCTTGTGTCATGGAATATCAGGGTTCATGGGAATATCATCTAGATCTGATAGAGTTCTCCTATAACAACAGTTATCATTCAAGTATAGGCATGGCACCATTCGAGGCTTTGTATGGTAGGAAATGTAGAAGCCCACTATGTTGGAACGATATAAGTGAAACAATTATACTTGGACCTCAATTGATTGAAGAAACCGTGCAACAAGTCAAGATGATCCAAGGAAAGTTTAAGGCAGCCCAAGATCGTCTACGCTGATCTGAAGCGTAGGGAAGAAGAATATGAAGTGGGAGAAAAAGTGCTTTTGAAAGTTTCACCAATGAAGGGTGTGATGAGGTTTGGAAAGAAAGGGAAGCTTAGCCCTAAGTTTATAGGCCCATATGAGATCTTGGATAGAGTTGGAAAGGTGGCCTATAGACTAGCCCTACCCACTGAATTAAGCCGTGTTCATAATGTGTTCCACATATCTCAGTTGAGACGGTATATCCCAGATAAATCGCATGTATTGCAACCTGAAACAGTCCAAATTGATGAGAACTTGTCTTATGAAGAAAGGTCGATTAAGATTTTAGACAGTAAGGTTAGAAGTACCTGGAATAAGGATGTTAAAATCGTTAAGGTGCTCTGGTCTAATCAGAAGTCTGAAGAAGCAACATGGGAAGCGAGGGCGAGATGCGAAAGAAATATCCGAGTTATTGCAGAGGTTAGTAGTAGAGTTACGGGGGCGTAACTCCTTTTAAGGGGGGTAGAATGCGATAGAGTTTCGCGCGTTTGACTTAAAACCTTATTTTTTACCTAATTTTGACTTATTTTATGAGTATTATGTGAGCCAACTTACTTTTATAGGAAGTTGGTGGTATATGTGAGTTACTTGCTTTGTCTCTTGCATTGCTTGCTTTAAGTTTCGAGGACGAAACTTCTTTTAAGAGGGGTAGTCTGTAATACTCCGTATTTTAGTAAGTTATTATTTATAATTTTAAAAAGGTTTTATTTACTAAAAAGGCTTTCTATTAATTATAAAGGTTTTAAATAGGCTTTTATAATATATTATGGATTTTTCAAATAGGCTCTAGCCCAAATTAAGTATTGGGCCTAAGTTCACAATTTTAATCCAAGTAATTAGTTTAGAAAATTTAAAAATATTTTAAAAAGGAAAATCGAAAAAGGATTTACAAAAGATTTACAAAAAAAAAAATTTCTTTAAAACCGTGATTCGGTGCAAACTCACGCCAGTGAGTTTGTATCCAAATTGATTACTTTTCATTTTTTTATCTTTTGGTTAATTTAAGCATCTAGACTATTTATCTTATGGAATATTCCTCTATTCTAGCTATATGATCATAAAGAAATAGTGTATCCTAGCTAAAATTAATTATCTTTTCTCAAAAACCCATCTCTTTAGTTCCGAGTCCTAGTATGACTCTACTTGTCCAACTAGTATAAATAGGGGCCTCCACCCCTCATATTCTTCACACCAAATTTGAGGAATACATCTCTTTTCTCAAGTTTAAACTCTCTCTCCCTCTTAGCCTACCTTCTCTTTCTTCTCCCTAGTAGTTATTAATTTTCAAGGTGCGTGTATATGTAGATCTTTAAATATTGTTCTGCATGCGTAGTATCATGTTTTTAGGGTTGTTATTTTGAATTGAAATGCATGTTTATATGAGTTTTATTATGAACTTCATGAGCCTTATTATGAATAGTATGAGTTACATGAGTATGTTAAATTTATGACTTATTATGAACATGCTAGTAGTCTACCTAAACGTTAGGTTCAATTATGAAAACAGATCGTAAAATCATATGTGTCGTGGGTTATTGTTGTGAGTATTATAAAAGCTTGATCATTAAAATTGTAAACTCATAATATTAGCGAGAGGGTCATGATGCCAACTTTAAATTAATCTCGTCAGTAGTATTAAGTCAACTATATACTAAGGTTGACTTGCCATATAAGTGAATTATCACTAAGTCTAACAGTCAATATTTAATTCTTCAATCCTTATATTTTGTATTTTGGCTTTCACCTATTGTAAGTCTATAAACATGAACGATAATTTACTCGGCAACTAGCACCTTTGTCTAGTAATCATCAGTGTTATATTATTAATTTTATTACTCATGTCATTTGTTTTGCCTATCTAAGGTCAAGGTTTAATTTAATAAGAGCTATTATTCTTAAAGGAGGATTATTTTCGAAAGATTTTTATTAGTAATATGATCTTTTATGATCGCAATTATAAAGAGGCAACGGCTTGTTACTTATTAGCAAGAACGGTAGCTATGATATTTTACCCATGTACTTTTTGTATAAGTCGTGTGGACAAGGTAGTTACCCTCGTTATAGACTCATTAAGGAATACTAAACTTGGGGGGTGTGCACACTTTAGGAAAGGTACCTAGGCAAGGAAAGGAGTTTTATTAAAGTTATATACTTTATATTATACAAGTATTGCAAGTATCCAAGGAAGGTTTATAGAAATATTTTGAATGTTTAATAAAGTATTTAAATTTCCGCATATACATGTACGTACTCAGTATTTTTACTGACAAGCGTTTTGTTAGTTTGTTTTATGGCTTTGTCCCTGTGATGACCCTTTTTGTGAGCAGAATTTACAGGTTGATTTGATGCATACTTCACATGGGGGAGCTAGTGAGGAATAATACTTAAGCTAGGAGTTGCTATTTTTATTTATTCTATTATTGTCATAGTTGAATAATCAAGTTTTTATATTATCAATAAAGAGAAGTTATTATTATTAGTTTCCGCTGCATTGTTAAATTAGTAGTTAGTAGTTTTAGCCTTTAACGTTATCACATGGCGGTAATACTGTCAAGTTTCTCAAGTGTTTTATATTAAAATATATTCTTCAAAAAGAGAGAAATTTGAGGGTGTTACATCTTCAGTCAACTTGATGTGAGTATCCATTGGCAGTTTGAGAGGCTTGCATGGGTCATATTGTAGCAGGAAAGAATGTCCTGAAAGTACTTCTTTTGTGAGAGAAAGTAACCTTGAGGAGTGTGATCAATCTCAAGGCCTAAAAAATACCTTAAGGACCCCAAATCTTTCATGTAAAACTGAGTTGCCAGGAATTGTTTTGTTTCTTCAATGCTCTTTGCCACCAGCTAGTAAGTCATCAACATATACTAGAATTGCAATGAAAGGACTTCCTTGAACCTTAGTGAACAAGGAGTAGTCGATTTAGATTACTTGAAAATTAAAATCTTTCAATGCAGAGCTCAACTTGGCAAACCATTGCCTAGGGACTTGTTTCAAGCCATATAGGGATTTTAAGAGTTTACACACTTTGGTGTTGTCTTTCATCACAGTTTCAGGCTCATCTTGAACTGTTAATCTATGACCTAAACCCTTGTAGCTAGGTGGTAAGGTCATATACACAGTTTCATGCAAATCCCCATGAAAGAATGTATTTTTAACATCCATCTGGTGAACAATCCATCCTTGAATAGAAGCAACTGCAAGGAATGATCTTACAGTGGCCATTTTGGCCACTGGAGCAAAGGTTTCTTCATAATCTACTCCATACCTTTGTCTATTGCCAATCAATACTAACCTAGCTTTATGCCTTTCCATAATGCCGTCTGGGTTGTATTATAGAGCCATTTACACCCTATAGGTTTTTTGTGAGGAGGAAGGTCAGTGATAACCCAAGTGTGATTGAGTTCAAGGGCATTTAACTCATCATTCATGGCATTGACCCAGTGTGTTTGAGTAATAGCTTTTTTGAAGGAGGTGGGATCTTGTTGGGTGGTGATTTGAGACAGGAAGCAGGTAAAGTTGGAGGAGATGTGAGCTTCTGTGACTTGGTTGATTTTTGTAGGTGGGTAGTTGGTGTGATAGTCAGCTAGCCAGGCAGGTGGTCTATGCTTTCTAGTGGACTGTCTTAGAGGAGCAGGTGGTGAAGGTGCAAGGATGTTTGGTTGAATGGTGGTGAGATCAGGCTGATTTATGTGAGTGTTGGGTGTATGAGTTGTGTTTTGAGGGCTACATAGATCATCCCAGTTGCCAAGGTCAAGGTCATCAGCACTCACTTGGAGGGGTGTTTGTTTTTCTCCATGAGAATTGAACACTTGGTAGGGATAGATATGTTCATAAAATTTAACATGTCTACTCACAAATACAGTGTTGTTAAGCAAGTTCAATAACTTATACCCTTTCTGTTTTTGTGGGTAGTCAAGGAATACACAAGGTACACCTCTAGGTTTGAACTTATCTTGTTCTCTAGCAGGATTTCTAGCAATAACAAGACAACCAAAAGTTTTTAACTCAGAATAGTGAGGTTTGACATAATGTAATACCTCATATGGTGTGTCATAGTGAAGGACTTGAGTAGGAAGCCTGTTGTTGATATGAACTGTTGTCATGATGCAGTCTCCCCAGTATTGCACTGAAAGACCACTTTGGAATCTCAATACTCTTGCCATTTCAAGGAGATTCATGTGTCTTCTTTCTGCCCTGCCATTCTGTTGAGGTGTGTCAACACAATTGGTCTCATGTATGATCCCAAGTGAGTCAAAGAGAGGTTTGCATAGCTTGTTATCATACTCAGTAGCATTGTCAGTTCTGATTCTTCTCACTTTCTTGTTGTATTGTGTGCTTGCCATTTAATAAAGTCAGTAATGGCTTTGAAAGCTTCATCTTTGGTTTTCATTAGATGTATCCACACTACTCTAGTGTGGTCATCTACAATGGTGAGAAAATACCTTTGTCCTTGTCTTGTTGACACTTTGTAAGGGCCCCAAGTGTCCATGTGAACAAGATCAAAGGCATTATCTGCTCTTGACTCACTTTTCTTGAATGGCAGTTTGGTGAACTTAGCAACAGGACAAGTCAGACACTCTTCTTCTTTTCCTTTGTCAAATCCCTTCAAATATGATATCTTACTGATTATGTCTAAAGGAGCATAACCCAACCTCTGGTGCCACAATGTAGTGTAGTTCACCTTGTGTTTCTTCTCAACAATAGTGGGAATGGTGAGCTCACTATTTGCAGCCATGTTTTGAGCCTCACCTTCAGTTTTCCATCTCCTTACATACTCACTCAAGTGTTTCAATGTTTCTTTTATGTCTTCATTCATCAAATAGTACACCCCTTTCACATCTCTTCCAAGCCCTCTGACTTGCTCACTTGCACTATCCTGAATGATGTAATATTCAGGCATGAAAGACACTTTACATCCTGTTGCTGAGTGAGTTTTTGAACATATATAAGATTGTGCTTAAATGCTGGAACATACATTACATTGTTCAGCATTAAAGCATTAGCAAGCTTGACATCTCCACTATAGGTCACATCTGATGTTTGCCCAGTTGGCAAGTTGATCATGGCTTGATGTGACACTCTTTTTTTATTCACCGACTCTCTGCAAGCATTCATATGATGTGTAGCTCCTGAATCTATGATCCACTATTCTTTCACAGATTGAGCTAAATTACATTCAGCCATCTCAACAAAGTTCACTTCCATCTCATCATTTGAATCATTCTCATCATGCTTTGATGGCAAGGGAAGGAGTTTCAGCAGATGTTCAAGTTGGTGAGCTGTAATTCCACCACTCGAACTTCCTTCACCTTGACTGCAGGCATTAGCAGCCATGTTACCTCTTCCTTCTTGCTTATTTCTATTCCACTTTGACTGGAATTTGTTTTGTTCTTTCACAAAACCTCCTTTACTAAATGTATCTCTTACTTTTCCCTTTCCATCCTTGAAATTTTTACCATTCCTAGCTGGATATCCTACTATACTCCAACACTTATCATAGGTGTGTCCACCTTTTCCACAAGCCTTGCAAACCCAACACTCATATGCCATGTGACCAATTTACCTACCCAAGAAAAATAGATTAGGCCATTTTATAAATCACTAAGAAAGTGTTTTTCTTTTTTTGAGGTACACTAAGAAAAGCATTCTAATGGTTTATGATAAATGGTTGATATACAAAAATGTAGAGTTTTTTTTCTTTTCATTAAACTCTTTAATCTAATACATTAGCTAGATTGAAAAGGGGTATTATTACAAGTTTCTCCTCTAAATCGTTTGAGAATTATATAGGCCTGTCCAAATAGAGAGTTATTCAACCAAAAAAAAAATAGAGAGTTAACACTTAACATCCATTGCGTTCATGATACCTTTGACAAAACGTGTATTGTTAGTTGTTACAATATGATGCTTCTTGTTTGTATTATGAGATGCACAACTTTTATACAAATGAGATTAATAAAGTAAGTACTAATCTTCGCGTATGCTGTAGGTAAAGCTATGAATGAAGTAATGGAAACAAATAAAATGCATCAATCCATCATGATAGATCAAAGTCAAAGTGTGTGTTGTAAGATATTAAAAAAAGATATATATAGGAGGGTTTCTTCCTAACTATCAAGTGTCATCATCTATATTGAATAATGAGGAGCTCAAATCTTCTGCTCTATTTTTGTATACCAATTACGTGTCATTAAATTCTATTGGTTGATTAAAAAAATAATTTTAAAATTTAATTATAAAAAAAGGGGACATAGTAATGATAACTAATAAAAAAACATTAACACATACATGAGTGATGCACAATAAATGGCACTCAAGATTTTAACTCAAAAATAAATCACATAATCTATATTTTATAATCATAAACCACTTATCAAAGTTTTGAAATACAATTGTAAAATGTGGTCGTTGGCCGTTGGGTTTTGTTGTTGAGATGTATTTTATTTCTCTCAAAAGACCACTTACTACATTTTCTAGCTAGTTAGGCAAATCTTGTTTCATGTTTGTCATTATTCTCTTTGTTATACGGATCGAGTTTATAAAATTACAAAGCATTAAAAATTAGAAAAGTCGATCAACAGAAGATTGTGTTTACACATGGCATATATACACATACATACACACATTTTTTTTTTTTTTTTTTTATATAAAGGTAAGGAAAAAGAAGGTTAGGAGACCCTCCGCACGAGGGGAGCTCCAACCTTATCGTTTACAATGATTGAATGAAGAGCTGAATGAGTACAATTTTCAATACAAAAACTAGAATCTATAAGGTGGCCAACATTTTTTTTTTGGTAAACAAAGCCCATCATTCATTCATTACTAATAAAGTTAAAACTATTACAATCCGACATTAATTGTTCAATACAATAACTAGGGGGGTGGGGAAAACCCTAGTTACAATACAAGCCACATGCATGCTCCTACACGCCTTAGCTATACTATCCGCTACCAGATTAAACTGACGATTACAATGTTTAATTCGAGTCCTCGGGTTCGCCCTGAGCCACTGCCTGCAAGAAATCAGTGAATTAAGATAGATGTCAGCTCTATCGCCTAGAATAAGATCCACCGTGTTTTGACAGTCGGAGTAAATGATTTCACTGGAGTAGCCCTGACTTTCCACACATTGCAAAGCTGCTAAAATAGCAAGGATTTCCATAGCAAGGGGGGAGGTAGCATATATACATTTGTCAAACCCTAAGAGCCAGTTTCCATTACTATCCCTTATCACCCCCCAATCCCGACTAATTCATTAGGACCAACAAAGGAAGCGTCAACATGAATCATAAGGCAACTCGAGGGGTGGTCAAATTGTGGGTGGACAGTGAAGTCAATCTCCTTTTTACGGGAGGCAGTCATGAAATCTCTCGCACTTCCCGAGGCTCGGAAACTAATCACTTTAATAGGTGAAGGATCCTTGTCCTTAAAAACACAAGAATTTATGTCCTTCCAAATTTCATGACAGATATAGGGGAAAACCGTACTCCAGGGTAGCCCCCGAAACTCGCATCGAGACTTCATATTAGCCTTAAGCCATGTCCGGATGTCCCGAAAGGGAACCAGAGGGACCCCTTCCAGATTCCAAACATCGCGACTCTTAGGACAAAGCGCAAGGATATGAGCACTGTCCTCAGTAACCTCACGACATCTAGGACACGTCTCATCTAACACCATACCCCGAATCCCCAGGAGTCGTCTATGTGGGAGACGGTCATGCCACACCAGCCACATAAAGAACTTAATTTTGGGTTCAACGTGACCCATCCAAATCCATGAAATGTCCTCCTCCTCAGGAATATAGGGAAGGAGAGCACCATAAGCCTTTCTTAGAGAGAACCCCTTAACCTCCACGAACTTGGGGATAAGAAGATCCGCATGGGACCCCTCCAAGGGAGGGGGACAACTAAGGATACGATAGGCAATGTGATCCGGCAGAACAAAGGGAAGATCAGAGAGGTCCCACTTTCCTAAGACAACTAAACTCTGGACTTTCCTACCTAACTCCGTCCGAGGAAGGGGCCCCTGCACCCAACCTCGGATAGGCCCAATCCACAACCAGTCATCCTCCCAAAAACTGATAGAATTCCCGTCCCCCATACTCCACGAACTATGCTGGCTAATAAGATTCCAACCTATGCCTATGTTACGCCAAATGACCGAGCCATTCTGAAACTTGGTGACCTGATTTTTGTAAAGATATTTGGATCTAATGCATTCTTGTGCGAGATTAGGAGTGCCTTGAGCAATTTTCCATCCTAGTTTAGCCATGAAGGCATGGTTCATGAGGATTTGGCTGCGGATTCCTAGGCCGCCATTTTCCTTTGGTAAGAAGGTAGTTTGTTTATTAATCAAGTGCAGCTTTTTCCTACCCCCCTCCTCCCCCCACAGGAAATTATTACATATACTATCCAAGTCCTTTAACGTACTTTTGGGGAGCATGGTTGCCTGCATATAGTAAGCCGGGATAGTAGACAAGGTAGATGAGACTAGACATAATCTACCCGCTCTCGAGAGGAATTTGGATTTCCAACTAGCCAATCTAGCTCTAACTTTATCAACCACAAACTGTACTTTCGTACGGGTACGTCTTTTATGGGAAATAGGGAGACCCAAGTATGTACCAAGGTTCTTACTCTCCTCAACATTCATAGTGCTCGTAAAAAGCTCCCTGTGTTCCACGGAGGTGTTTGGAGAGAAAATCAGCTTACTTTTAGCTTCATTAACCTTTTCGCCAGAGACTTCACAGAAGTTTTCCAGCACCTGCCGTACGGAAAAGGCCGTAGACTCATCAACCCTTCCAAACAACAGGAGATCATCCGCAAACAAGAGGTGAGAGATTGGGACCCGACCTCTACCTACCCAAAACGGAGTCCAGTTTTTAAGATGACACTGCTCATTTATCCTACCAGTCAAAGCCTCAAGGCAGACATTGAACAGATACGGGGACATAGGGTCCCCCTGCCTCAGTCCCCGAGAGTGCTGAAACTCCTCCGTTTTCCTGCCATTGACAAGGATAGCAGAGGAAGCCTTGGATACACAATCCATGATCAACTTGATGGCCTCAGGATCTAATTGATGACTAAGGAGGCAGTTTCTAACAAAAGACCATTCAACTCTATCATAGGCTTTCTCTAGGTCAATTTTAAGGGCAAACCACCCGGTTTTGCCCTTCTTTTTGTGCATGAAATGAAGGATTTCCGATGCAACCACAAGATTTATGTCAAGGCCCCGCCCTTTGAGAAAGTTGTTCTGGTTCTGAGATATACAGGCTGGAATAATCGGCTTGAGTCTAGTCACAATGATTTTCGTAACAAGCTTATAAAGCGTGTTACACAAGCTAATGGGCCGGAATTGCTTAACAGTTTCAGGGGATGGCTGTTTGAGAATGAGGCAAATTAAGGCTTGGCATAACTCACTGGGGACCCTACCTAGACGGAACCTGGCAATCCAATCTGCTGCTTTGTGTGTGTACATACATACACACATGCATATGTATGTATGTATGTATGTGTACGTGCTTGACACACATGTCAGATGTCACATATGCCCAACAGCCCAACAGCCCAAGTATACAGAACACATATTAGGAGTATATAATAGCTGCAACTGCAATAAATTAGAAAAGTCGCTCAACAATATACTCCTATAATATAATGTAGGATATGCTACACAAGATTGGATTACACATGCCACATGTACATCTTCATGCTAGCATAGTTGCATGAACAGACAATAACACTCTCGCACACGGCACACACATGCATCATGGTCCATGGATATATATAGATCAGATGTGTGCTTGAACAACATAAAAATGTAGGATACATAAGATTCTGTTTACACATGCCACATATCGATTAACACTCTCGCACACGGCACACACATGCATCATGGTCCATGGATATATATAGATCAGATGTGTGCTTGAACAACATAAAAATGTACGATACATAGGATTCTGTTTACATATGCCACATATCGATTATCACATGTACATTTTCTATTCTTCATGGGACGAGGACAGTGACACACGCTTGCATTAATGCATTTGTGTGCTTGAAATTTATATATATATATGATGATGAGGGTTATTTGATTATGTCATCTTCTCTATATGGTACTACGACCCTAATAAATACTCCCTCCGTCAATTTTTTTTGTTGCTCACATTTTACTATTTTGACATATCTCTTTTTAGTTGCTATATTTGCAAATATTTTTACTTTTAGTATGTGGTATCCACATATTATTTACCTTTATACCCTTATTTTTTGTCTTCATCATACAAAAAGACAACTACTTTATGCTTTATTGCTCTACTTTTCAATGGTCTCCATATATTTCCTTGGTCTGTGTGCTAAAGTAAATGTAGCAACTAAAAAAATACGGAGGGAGTATAACGGTAACACTTATAAAAACAAAAAATATACTCATACACTATCAAAGAATTATATAGATTTAAGTGTCATTTTGTAAGGTTCTTGTTTCTTTATACAGGTATCATTTTTCTAGCATCTAATTTCATTTTTATTAGAATGGTTTCAAAATTTTAAAGTGATTTCAAGTTCTCTGCTATCTTAATGAGGTATCAGTTTCATGAGGTGTTTTGTTTTCAAATTTTAAGTTGAACAAGTTATTCTGCTCGGTTTAAATAGGTTCCAATAAGTTTATATATGTTCATATAAATCCCAATAAGTTCATATATGTTTAAATAAGTCCCAATAAGTTCATATACGTTCAAATAACTTCCAAAAAGTTATAATACCTTAAAAGTAATACTCAATAAATTCTAATAAGTTTATATTAGTTCTAATTAGTTTCAAAAAGTTCTGTATATTAAAAAAAAAGTTAAAACACTAAAGTAAACTAAAGTAAGATCTCTCTTAGTTTTTACATACATAATGGCCTATATTTTTAATACATCTATTACGAATCACGAAATATCTTATATTCTAAACTCAGTTCTATTCTAACCATTCAACACTAAAGATACTCCTTCCATGATTTGATTTACCACAGTTTTATAGCTAATATAAAAAAACTACTTTGTAACTCTCCAATTTCTAACGCATACCCTATGTTCTTATTTTGTTATGCCTACTTTTTATTTTAATCGTTTTTTAAGTTAAAAATTAGTTAATCTTCAATTTCTAACACACAATTTAATGCACCTTTTTGTTTTTATTCAATTATGTCTATTTTTCACTATCATCCATATCTTGAAGGTCTATCTGTTTTCACTTTATTTATTTCAAAATAAAGCAAAATATTAATATTACAGAATAAAAAAATATTTGCTTCAAAAGAAGAGGAAGTGTATAATCAGTTTTTCTTAAGTTCTCGCTCACTTTTTTGAGCAATAAGGTTGGTTATCTCCAAGGTATAGGCCCTGTTTGGCAAATAGAGTTTAGAGTTTAGCTGTTAGAGTTTAGAGTTTGTTGTTAAAGTTTTAACTTTTTATTCAGCAGATTTGACTGTTGATTTGACAACTTTTTTTTATAAATGTGTTTGGTAACAATTAACTGATTGCTAAAAGCTTATTGCCATTTGTTTGTATGAAATGACATTTATAGACATTTTAATACACTAGTTGTTGGCCCGTGCGCTAGCGCGCACGGTCCCCCAAGGTGGCAAAATTTAGTCATTAAAATTTATAGTGTTATTATTTTGGACAAAGTATCTTAATCATTTATTGGTTAATGTAATACTTCCTCCGTTCTTTAATAATTGCAAAATATAGCGATTGCGCATAACATATATGCATATAACCTTTTTTAGTGCAAGCCCCCCAAGGTAGCGAAAATGGTGGTGGATAACTAAATCCAAGTATTAGCATAATTGATTTAAGCAAAACCAAAGCATGTGAACTTGGTAGTTAGGAAGATAAAGTAATTAGATAGCATAGCATATATGCATATAACCCTTGTCAGTGCAAGCTATTATTGGGTTTCAAAACACGTGTAGGACTATTCGCATCCTCTAAAATGTCCTTGAGTCATAAGTATATCTGCTACAAGAACTCAATCATGCCGATTAGCAAAAGAGATTAGTTCATATTAGGCGATGATTAACTATAAGGGCCACAATGTTAACATGTGCCATTAGACTTTACAGCAAAAGGGTATCTTGGGTGGGTGATGTAGTAGCTTAATTGCTAGGCTTCGTAGCATCCTCGGTGGTAAATACGGTCCCTCAAGGGGGTAACATCTAATTAGCTTTACTCTAATGGCGTAAAAATCTTGATAATGTAATATCACAAACCCTATTTTCATGTGTCTGGGTTGTCAATAACCTGTCATAATGGTTCGCAATGTTCTTCGACTTAGAGAACCACACTTTGGCTGATCTAAATATTCATGAAAATAGGCAAGCAGGTTCGCATCACCAACACGAAAGTAGCAGTTGGTCCAGCTATAAGAAACATAATCCCACTTATTTCAGAACGGAAGAAGTGATATAATAATCATAAATGACCTTGTTGCTACCATTTTTGCAACTGGCCTTCTCTGTTCATTCAACAACCTATATAACCTTACAAATTGCAAACTTGCTAAATAAACATGGGCATTTAAATTCCCTCAATACACCATCGTTATGAATGTAACTTTCTCTTTTAATTTAGGTTGAGAGATTACCTGAGTAGATGTTTACAATTTTAATGACTTAAAAAGAGATAGAATAGCATATAAAGAAAGTAAATACTACCTCCGTTTTCTATTATTTGCAACGATTAGACATTTTTCCTCTCTACTTTATGTCAAATCGTTGCACATAATAAAAAACGGAGGTAGTATTACAAGTCAAAAGACCATATTATCAACAAAGACTTTGATAACCTTTACAGAATAGGTACGTAGTTAAGTATATCAAAGGTTATACACATAAGTATTATTGAACCAAAATACTGCGAATTTGTACTTGTTTGCCAAGAAGCCAAAGATTGACATTAAAAACATAAACTGAACACGTGATTAGAGTGGTATGTAACAACACAAATCTTAGCAAAAGAAAAAGGTTATGTGTTCCTAATAGAAGCGTAAATGCAAAAAAGAAGTGTTACAACCGACTTGCAATCATCGACATCCAAAACTAAATGAAAAGCGATCTTCTCAAACTCTCTTTAACGATTTGTGTCTCTCCACAAAACTTTTTTGTACGCATATTCAAAAGTCAGTTAAAGCCCACGTAAGATCACATTTGCCTCCGTAACTCTCCAATCATTGAATTGGCTAGCAACGTCCACACAATGATAACTCTATTATCTTGTAGGAGGGACGACCCTCAGCTTTTCCCATTAGGTTGCTCCATCACCTTCGTAACAATAGCAGATTCCTGAATCCACCCATATCAGCAAACTAACTTCACTCATCTCACACAATTAAAAAGTCGAAAAGCATACTTTTGAAATAAAGTAAAAGCAAAATAGCAATAAATTTTCAAAAGGAGCTAGGTAATTCCTTAGGATGCTACCTGAGAACTCCTTGATTGCTACAAGACATAATCCAAGTAGAACTACTAATCTTTTTTTTTTATTTTTAAAGTAGAACTACTAATCTAATCCCGCCTTGGAGAGTGGCATGAAATCATACCCGCAAATTCATGTAAGATTAATTAATAGTAAAACACAACAATATTGAATACTGTAAACATTCCAAAGATGAGGCTATTCATTGTAACAAAAATTTCATGTTCAATTTTGAATTATAGAAGGCAAGGAAAAATAGATATCCACTATAACCTCTACCATTCCAAGCTTACAATGCAAATTTTGTTATCGTTATGTGTTTCTTCAACATTAGTTATGTGTTACTAAGCTTAATACACACATTTCATTCATCAATCTCTCATATATCATAATGGTGTTCACATAATTACTCTTTTAGTTAAGTGGTTTTTCTTTTTCCAAGTGTAATTATTCCTAAGTTTTTCTATTATTCCTATTTAATTAATAAGAAACAAGGTCAAAAAACCCTACTCTTCTCTCCAAATTCAACTCTTTCTTTTTCATTTTGATATTCTTAGTTTTTTCCCTCCCTTCCTCAACTTCTAACACTTCATATCCTCTCCTCAACTCTCATCAATTCATCTTTCCTATTTTATACCTTTCTGCGTCCTTCTCACTAATTCTTCCATTCCCTCTTATAACCATTATTTTTTTCCATAAAGAAACACAAATGAATAAAATATTCTCCTACAATTGCTTATTCCCCCATTTTTAATAAGTGAAATGCTTCCATTATGTGGAAATTGTCTCAAATTCGCTCTCCATCTTTGTCAAAAGAACGGCGGAAGTGTATCATATAATACAATTGATATCAAACATGCTCCTCCAACGCCCTAAATCTAACTCTCTTACTCTAACTCTAACTAACTCTAACTCTCACTCTCACACTCTCACTAACTAACTCACTCTCACTCTCACTCTCATTCACTCACTAACTCACTCTCACTCTCACTCTCATTTAACTCTCTCTATCTCTAACTCTAACTCACTCTTTCTCTCTCTCTCTCTCTATGTTTCTATCTTTCCCTCCCTCTCCCCCTCCCCCTTCCTCCCCCCTTTCTCTCCCCTTCCTCCCCCTCTCTCACTCTAACTCTCTCTCTAACTCTAACTCTAACTCTAACTCTTACTCACTAACTCACACTCTCACTCTCACTCTCATTCTAACTCTAACTTTCTAACTCTCTCTCTAACTCTTAACTCTAACTCTAACTCTAACTCTCTCTCTCTATGTGTCTCTCTCTCCCCACTCTCCCCTTTTTCCCTCCCTCCCTCCCCCTCTCTCACTCTAACTCTCACTCACCAACTCACTCTTACTCTCAAACTCTCTCCCTCTCTAACTCTAACTCTAACAATAACTCTAACTCTCACTTTAACTCTCGATCTCTAACTCTATCTCTAACTCTCTCTCACTCTCTCTCTCTCTCTATGTCTCTCGCTCTCTCCCTCTCCCCCTTCCCCCCTTCCCTCCCCATCCCTCCCCCTCTCTCTCCCCCTCCCCCTCTCACTCTCTCACTCTAACTATCTAACTCTTACTCACTAACACTCTCACTCTCACTCCTACTCTCACTCCAACTTTAATTTAACTCTAACTTTAATTTAACTCTAACTCTAACTCTAATTTAACTCTCTCTCTAGCTCTTTAACTCTCTCTGTCTCTTTCTAACTCTCTCTCTAACTCTTCCCCCTTCCCCTCCTTCGCTCTCCCTCTTCCCCCTTCCCCCTCCTTCACTCTCTCTCTCTCTCCCCTCCCCCTCATTCTCACTTTCACTCTAACTCTCTAACTCACTAACTCACTCTCACTCTCTCACTCTCACTCTCACTCACTCTCACTCTCACTCACTCTCTCTCTAACTCTAACTCTATAACTCTATAACTCTCACTCTCACTCTCACTCACTCACTCTCACTCTCACTCTCACTCTCACTCTCACTCCAACTTTAATTTAACTCTAACTCTCACTCTAACTCTGATTTAACTCTCTCTCTCTCTCTCTAGCTCTTTAACTCTCTCTCTCTCTTTCTAACTCTAACTCTTTCTCTATCTCTCTCTCTCTCCCTCCCTCCCCCTCTTTCGCTCTCTCTCTCTCCCTCCCTCCCCCTCACTCTCATTCTAACTCTAACTCACTCTCACTCTCACTCTAATTCTAATTCTAACTATCTCTCTCTAACTCTCTCTCTAACTCTAACTCTAACTATTTCTCTCTCTCTGTATATGTCTCTCTCTCTCCCTTTCCCCTTTTTCCCCCTCTGTCTCTATCTCCCTCCCCCTCTCTCTCTCTCTCTCTCTCTCTATCTCCCTCCCCCTCTCTCTCTCTCTCTCTCTCTCTCTCCCCCTCCCCCTCTCTCTCTCTCTCTCTCTCTCTATATATATATATATATATATATATATATATATATATATATATATATATATATATATATATATATATATATATATATATATATATATATATTTGTCTATCTATGCATTTAGCTATTCTCCATAATTTTCTCTTTTGTTTATTAATGAATCATTTTTTGAAATTCCCAAAAACACAAAATATAGCACAATAGAAAAAATAACATTTAATCTTCGACATACAAATTAAAGAAATCCCAACATGCACCCTGTCTAATACCACCAAAGTCGGAACCGCACACATAATCAGGAGAGAAAAGAGCTCACGAACATGTCCAACCAACAAACAAGTTCAATTCCATAATCAAGTGCACCCCCACATTAACTAATCAAGTAAACACGAAAAGAAAAGAAAAGAGAACTCAAAACACATATGCATCAAAGCAACTCAAGTTCTTCAAAAGTGTAGCTGTCAGTAGAAAAAAAATATAGTTTCAAAATATTGATCAACTGCTTCATTGAGACAAATGATTGTATAAGGTGGACAAGAATAGCCCCCGAGTAAACATATAGTTTCAAAACCTCTCTTTATCTTTTTACACTTCCACAACATGTAATTCTTTTCCGTTCCATAGTTTTTAATATCACTAAAACTAATATAATCTTCTATTAACATCTGAGCTTGTAAACATTTTTTGTGATGTAGTTTCAGATAACCCAACATATGGATGTAGATAAGCAATAAGAATATACACCCAAGCGGAAAAGTAGTCGTGCTTCCAAATTCCAATCATGCCATTTTGATCACCTACATGTGTTTGTTATAATGAATACTTGGATGATATTCATTACGTACCTGCTTTAGTGTAATATCTAGAGACTGAAGTGCAGAAAACATATCTTGAAGGATGGCAGAAGCTGCATCAAATAATGGAGTCGAACATTATGGGGATAAATCAAATGGGGGCGCATTCTTCTCTTTCATCCCTACACATTTTTCTATTAGTAGATAATTTGGAATTCAAAACAAAAATGAAAGAGAAAAGAAGGAGAACAGAAGAATTAATGTTATAACCTTGTAACAGGTCTCAGGAGATAAAATTCATTCTCAAAGCCTGCATTCACTGAGGCTGCATCAAAGCTCCGTCTATTTTCATTTTTACACACCCCATGAATGATGTGAAGAATGAAATCAATAGATCAAACAAAAGGATGAAATGTATCTAATAGGAAATTGAATGAGAGAAAATTTTAAAAAGATGTATACACCTCTTTTGGGTTATTCTTGAAGAAGAGGTCTTGCAGCCATTGTTAGGAAAGGAAATTTACCAAGCCAACACTGTGAGAATGTCAACAAGAAAGATACAATATAAGCAACTCAATCCCTTTTCACTCATCACACTTTCCAAATAGAGATAAGGGCCATAAGGCCCACAAGTGAATAACTTACGGATGCTTTGTCTATTTTCAGCCTGTTGGTCATAACTAAATGATATCCATCAAACATGCAAAGTGTGATGACATTCATCATGACCCATGAGTTGTATAACATGTCTCATGCACAAAGCTAGAGCGAAGATCATAAGCTTCCACTTATTGTTAATACATTGTCAATCTCATTTTGTACCCTCCAATTCAAAGCGTCAACCAACCTGCGAAATTCAACAATGTCAGATAAACATCAAAATTACTGTAGTTCGCAAAGAAACTTTACACCTTATGTAATATAGTACCAACCGAGATCAATATCATTTACCATTTTGTGTGCCTTGTCAACATTCCATTACCTAGCTCTAAGAAACCGAGTAAAAGTTTCGGTTGGGTACCCCTGATGCATATTTTGAAATACACGATAATAAGAAAGAGCGGCTAAGTAAAATCAATCCTCGTCTTAGAACTCCGAAAAATATACACACTAAAAATCCTTTAGATAACCAAGACAATAAACGAACCATAATCACTATCAACTCCAAATCCATGTGATAACAATTATAAGCGGGAGCCGCATCAAAATTCGATCAACTTGATATTATGGGTCAAGAATGGAGTTTCAACAAAGAAACAAAATACAAAAATCACCAATCACCATATCCATCAACAAGGTAAGAAATTCACATCTAGGCACCGCTAACTACAAGGGTCATGCGGAAAAATTATTGCATGCTAAGGATACTTATCAATTTAAAGAACTATAGAGGTCAAAAGATCAAGAAAATTATCACCGTTACAAAGAACAACGTCAATAAGTTAATCCCAATAGGATGGGGTCGGTTGCATAAAATTAAGATAGTATCTCTAGTGGTTGTCCAAAATTGAGGTATCACCATTTAAGAAGTAAAATCATCGAAAGTTAGAATAAAAGGAGGTTCGTGTTAATGAGATAGACCTTTTGTAAAAGGTGATGAACTCAAATTAAAACAATTAAACAAAGAAAGGTCAAACAGTCAACATCGGTATGCACAAATTATACCTTAGTTATTGATGAAAACATGCATAAATTACAATTGTCAGCCCAGCTACAAGAACGAAAATAAACACAAAACAATCCAGGACGACTTAATATGGCACCAACCGATGCATACGAAAGCAATAAACCCTCACCGGCTATTACGTTCAATAGCATCCTCTAAGGTCGCATCCAACATCTTAATCATTGAGGGGTGAATAAACATGGTAACCAAAGGTATACCTTCAGGGATACCTGGACTATATTGAGAGCATTTTTTAAAAAAGATATTAGGTCAAAAAGGGAGCAAATAAACTTAAGATAGTGAATCGATCGGGAAAAGGGTAGCGGTTTACCCGTAAGTACTGTATGGGCCGAGGTATTCCTACTTTGTGAAGAGAGTCATAGCTTATGAAGGCATTCCCGCCAAAGAATATAAAATGAAACATAAGATTCACTCACTGTTCGAAAAATTCTCTCTCAATATGATTTACTTTGTCTATTCTCAAATCATTCATCCGGACAGATACTGATAGAAGCAATGAATCCATTTGGATGACTATACCTAACAAAAAAAGGCCAGGTTTGCTTCGGAAAGACTCGATCGGACAAAGTGATCGGGCTTTTCCTTGAGCGGATTACCAACCTAAGAAAAGCTCTCGGTCGGTATAAGAGCAAAGGCTCATGTAAATCCGTGAGCGTAACGTACCCGCTACCGAGATACATGGCTTCTACCTAAACTTTAAGAATAAAGTTGTTATCTTTTTGGGGACAACAAGAAAAGATGCTAGAAACCTCTGTCTTTTAGCCGGAAGTGACATGTAAAAAGATCTCAACTCAATGTCCTGTAGGGACTCATCACTTGTCATGACTCTTTAACACAGTAAAATTTCTCTACTATCCAGGTGATTCTTTTTTATCATTAAGTCGTAACTGGACAGAATAGTGTTACCTAATTCCCATATCCCTCCTAAGTCCCCCACAAACCATGATTTGGAACGTGCAAACTGATATGTGGGACATAGTAGTTAGTACACTGATTCATACACCAGATGACTCGTTTGACAAAAATAGAAAATAGGTAACAAATTAGATTCCCACTCACACTCATGTACCCAAACGTGCAGTGTTCTAGGTAACACAGCCTGAATGGTCAAAAGGATCCATCTGATAACCACATTATCAGCATCTGTCATAGAAAAACTCTAAAGTACTGTTTGACACCGTTGCATAGATAATGCCACAAGAAGATGCATTATGTACAGCAAAAGTGATGTTATAATATGCTTATAATCTAGATTCTATTCTTAAGAGACCACGAGGATGTTATGGCACATATTCATCTTAGGTATGATTCATACCTGTGAGAGAAAAGAATCCACAAACTCCTGCGCAGAAGCAAAAACCTGGAACAAACAAAATAACATGACATCTCTAATCGTAGAAATGGCATCATCAGAAAAAACCACAAAAGGCCGAAAACAAATCACGTGCGACATTTTTTTGAACAGGAAATTGTAATCCTGCCTCTCCCACTTTGTGTTCCTCAAGCTATGAAAATATGGTATTAGATTATCACAATGCAATAGTAGTCAACTTCGATTTCACTCAGTCTTTGTGAATATGTGCTTGTGTACTTCAATACTTCAAAGAATGGCTAAATGGACCCAAAAATTACCCGATTTACGTAAAACAAGCAAAGTGAAGCGCCTATCAATGGATCCTTGCATAATGAAGGTCAAAACTTAAAATTACATGTATGGCTATGGCAGAATTAACTTAACGAGAATCGCAATGAAACCAAATTAGCAGTAAAATTTGTTATATCTCATTCTTCCATACATAATATCTCATTCTTCCATACATCTTTCAATATCTCATAATATCTTATAATATTTCATTCTTCCCTACATAATATCTCATTCTTCCCTAAACATCTCAATCAAATCCATCCTATTAATATTGAATTCAACTAAAGAAAGAAAGGTCAAGTAAGACAAATATTTCCTTTGTTTTCCACTTTCTTGTTCTTTGGTTAGATACAAAATTAAGGTCTGGTTAGATACAAAATTAAGGTCCAAAAATGAACAATCCAGTTGAAAAGAGATGTCAAAGAACAAAACCCCGAAATCGAGAGAGAAAAAGATACCATTAGGACCAAGAGAACTAATAAATCTTTTCAACTTAGGATACTTCAACTCTAATTTGGTTAGATAACCCAAAAATGCATCCTTTGTTCGAATAACAAGGAAAGTATGCTCTCTCGATTTGAATGGAAGGAAATGCAGAAGAAAAATGGTATTCCACTTGAACCACCGACATTCATAGGTATCGACCGCTCAGAGTTTACAAAGTTGACATTGGTGCCCATACTTGTCTATGAAACGAAAGAAGAAACCGGCCTAATTTGGTGAGGTACACCATGAAGAGGCCCATCAAAAGGTGAGATTTTGAGTCTTTCTCCTCCATTTGCACTGTGAAGCATCTAGATTTGAACAAAGGAATATATACTCATAAATAGTACTATTAAAAAGGATTCATTACGCTAAAACAAAGGAATGCTGCAGGCATATACCTTCATCATATGTGAGCTCTCAGGAACTTTTTTGGGGAACCCCCTCTCTTGATGATTCAATAAAAGCGGAATCCGAATGACTCCACTTACTTCCCATTAATCGATTGCCTACTTCAGACACAAAGATCACTTTTTGGACCATAACATGATATTCTCTCGAATTGACTACCAACCTGTTTCTGTGCCAGTGATAGTGGGAATCTAATTCATATTTCATAAAAAACACAGTAATGCCCAATGTTGTTAGGATCGGGATCCCACTTTGGATCTGTAAGGGGGGTAGGATCGAATCGGTAGAATCGAATCGTAGGATCGTAAGATCCTACCAAATTGCAAAAAAGAGTAACAAAAATGCTTCCAAATGAATAAATACACATCTTTCAAACAATATGGATGCTAAATACCTAGATTTTCTCACATAATATTGATATTTCAAAGTTAATATGGCTTCGCAAGAGTCGTAAAAGATTAGAGAAGATAAATATTTGCGTGTATGAAGTTGGGTTATCATTTATTGGGCTTAAAGGAAAAGTTAGTTGCTTTAGGGATTATTTTAATAAGTAAAGAAGTAGGATCTTCCGATCCTAACCGATCCTAACCGATCCTGACCGATCCTGACCGATCCTGACCGATCCTGCTCCGATCCTGATAGATCCTGCAACAATCTAAGTGAAAAACAGGATCGTCCGATCCTACTCCGATCCTACCGATCCTATACGATCCTACCGATCCTGCTACGATCCTGACCGATCCTGCTGCGATTCTACCAGCCTTGCGATTCTGCTTACGATCTGGATCGTTTTGCTAAAACTGGATCGTAGGATCGTACGATCCTACGATCCGGATCGCGATTCTAACAACAATGGTAATGCCCAAGTTATGAAAAAAGGAAGAAAAACAAAAAAGAGGAACCCACTTTCTTCAAATATGCAAACATTCAAAATTCCTCAGCTTGGAACTGATACGACACTCAAATTATTATTTTTCAAACCCTTGACAATATCAAGCAAAGTGCATAAATCATATCCTTTCTGGGGGGAAAGACAGCTACCACAACCTTTACCATTCTTGTAGAGTGAAGGAAGAGCGAGCAGAACATGTCCCCCATATCAAGCACCATACCCACAAGCTCCACTCGCAAAAAATGCATTAATTGAACAAATTAAAGATTACCCACTTTATTTTTTGACATTTTACCATTTGGGTATTTGTCAATTAAACCAAAGCTTAATAAAAGAGAAAGAAAAATAAACCTGAAAGACCTTCGGTGCTAGCAAAGCAAGCAAGGATTCGCTAAGACACATTAGTTACAAGCGGTAGAGAAGCGAGATGAGAAAAATAGGAAGATGAAGCACAGAAAAGAGCCATTACCAATCAAAATAAGATAAGAATTCTATTAAACCCCAATCATGATATATTAAAAGGGTAAAATTTTAAACTTGAGTACCTTGAACACAAGAGCAACCGACCATAGTCTGATGCATGTATTCATCTTAACCATAGCAATCGTTCTATCTTTTTCTATTCTACTCCTAAGAAATAATAATTAGCCCAAAAGAATCAAAACAATGACCGGAAAAGGAATAGATTTGTAGCATAGATTGGTAAGTGAACCTAATGATCATGAAACAAAGATAGATTGATTTGCAAGTTAGTTTCGTTTTTAGCTTTCCTTCCTCTTTGGGTTTCTAACTTGGACAATAGAAGAACCCCT
This sequence comes from Beta corolliflora, assembly GCA_947648045.1. Classification (NCBI taxonomy): domain Eukaryota; kingdom Viridiplantae; phylum Streptophyta; class Magnoliopsida; order Caryophyllales; family Amaranthaceae; genus Beta; species Beta corolliflora. The sequence goes on along the minus strand of CANSZD010002295.1, from coordinate 35,767 downwards.
CGTAGAACTACGGTATAGTTTTCATGTTCTCGTACGAAATGAAAAAACACCGAGATAATAGGCGAGATAGAACACCAAACGACGGATCACATAACGGCCTAAAAAAACACAATCACACATAAAGAAGTATTCAAAAGCAAACTTTCACACACGTACATTAGAGAAACAATCATGATTACCTTATTATATTGTACAAAACATTTGAAATCGACAGACCAAGCTGTGAAAAGCAGGACCAAGATGTGGAAGGTGACAAAACCTCCAAAAACTATCAAAGAATCAGTAATCTCCAAGCTAGGAACAATAGTGCCAACCAAAGAGCATAAATAATTGCAAATACCCAAAAATTACCTGATTTCCAGAAACAAGCAGTGAAGCGCCTATCAATGGATCCTTGCATTATGAAGGTCAAAACTTAAAATTACATGTATGGCTATGGCAGAATTAACTTAACGAGAATCGCTATGAAACCAAATTAGCAAGAAAATTTATTGAATTGATTGATGATAATAACATAACAATCACTAAATAATCATATTTCAAAATGAGAACTTACCTAAAATAGTCTTGCTCCCTTGCCTATTTCATTCAATCCATGAATTGCTCTCAAAATCAGTGTGTCATAATTCCAACCACCCCATGATCAGAAAATTTAACCCAAAACAAGAAAAATAAAACAATAGAGCAATCAGTAAAAGACTAATCAAAATCTAATACTCGTTGATCATCATAATTGACACCATAATTGTTAAATTATTTAGGGGGCATGAACGTGACTTCAACACCAAAGCAAGCACAAGAGAGAACAATATCATGTGAATATTAGAAAATCAAAATTAACAACTACTACTTGAAATTCTCACGTTTATACCATCACCGCATAAACAATCAAATAGAACATATCAAGGAGAATCGCAAGGCATGGACAACTCAATGAAGAACAAGACATACCTCAGAAACCCTAAAACACATACAACCAACAGATTCAAAAGAAAACAAAAAACGTGAACCCTAAACCCTAAATGTACAGAACCCTAAAGTCTAATGAACTCAACTTCTGTTATCGTTGTCAGCCATTCCAAAGCTATTATTCTTCTTATCACTCCAGTTTCCATCCTAGAGAGATAACCTAAAAAAATCTGAAACCTTAGATACTAATCAACACCATAAATCACAAACCTTAGATGCTGCTATTGTTGCTCCTCCAACTTCTCATTTCTCTCTCCTTAATTTCAGAAGGTAAGTTGAGAAACTGTCAAGGGGGGAAATTGCTACAACAATTCAATCGACAATTGATGATGAAATTCATATCTAACAACGAAAATACTTTACCAAAGATTCGTGCGATACATAGGAGATAGAGAGAGAGATAACCTACAAAATATGAAACCTTAGATGCTAATCAACACCATAAATCACAAACCTTAGATGTTGCTGTTGTTGCTCCCTAGAACTTCTCATTTTCTCTCTCCTTAATTTCAGACGTTACTTTCTCTCTTCTTCTTCTTCTTCGAGAGTTTTCTCTTTCTTCTGTTGTTGTTGTTTCTCTCTCCTCCTCCTACCTTTCTGCTGCTTTTGTTGCTTCTTGTCTATGCTCGAAGTGAGCTGCTCTGGTGAAGATGAATGGCTTGGAGGATTACCAGGATTAATCGCACGTGACAACAGAAGGAAAAAACACGTGGCAATTGGATGGCAGGAATGTGGTTATGTGAACAAGGGAGGGGCAGAAGCGTCTCAGAACTGTTCCTAAGCACAGTAGATCAACTTCCCTCTTTTTAATGGGTATAGATATGTGTAGTATTATTATTAGAAGCAAAAAAGTCACTGAACATATTTTTACCTAATCCTCTAAAGAAAAAGCTCCTATTAGGAGCTTTTTCATTTTGAGAATTTTTATTCCAAAACTCTCTCTAAAACTCTCTTTTTACCAAACACCCCTTTTAGAGTTTTTGACTAGTCAAAACTCTAAAAGTAGTCCAAAACTCTTTTTTTGCTCCAAAACTCTAATTGCCAAACACCCCCATAAGATACCTATATTAATAACTTTACACTTTACATGTCATTTTTCTCATCACCTAGGCTCTTTCATATATTCCATATGTACAAATATATTGGCGTAAAATATTAGGAGTTTTTTACGGGGATATATCAGGGTAATAGGGCATTTTATGGGGATATACCTCACTAATTTTTTTTGTGGGGATATACCAACCTAAATTTAAGTTTTGTTAAAAGGTACCAAAAACACTATTCCGGCGAGAAAGTCAAATTTCCGGCCTTTGACTTGGTAACTTAACTCTAATTTATACCCTATAGCACAAATTCAAACCACATAGTACAATTGAAGAACACAAGAAGTAAATTGAATTGAGATTAAAGCTAAAATAAGACATCATACCTTGCAATTGATGATTTTGGGCTGCCCTTTCTTGCTGAATTGAAGAGCGTTCTTTTTCAAGGTTTAAGGAGAGGGAAATGTTAAGGGAGAGGGTTGGTTATTAAGGGAGGGAATGCTTAAAAAAATTGTTTAAAAAAACATTTCAATAGTATGCGTGTGGTTGAGGAGGTAAAACACAACATTTGTGGCTCACTCGCGAGTTTCTACCAAGTCAAAGGCCGGAAATTTGACTTTCTCGTCGGAAATAGTGTTTTTGGTACCTTTTAACAAAACTTAAATTTAGGTTGGTATATCCTCAGAAAAAAAAAGTAGTGAGGTATATCCCCACAAAATGCCCTATTACCCTGGTATATCCCCGCAAAAAACTCAAATATTAGCAATGTATAGCTAGCTATCAAGAATCGAACACATGACCTTTGAAATGAAATATGAGAGTTTAACCATCAATCCACTGCAATTTCAATATTTAATGCTTCAAAAGTATAACATAATAAAGTCTTATAACTATATGTCACGATAAAGACATACAAGTTTTTTGATCTCTAACACTTTTATTAAGGTAATAACATGATATTGCCCCAATTCCATTAAAATTGTTGTTTTTATCCTCAATTCCTTAGAAGTTTTTTTTCAAACAATTTATCATGCCATAACATCCATTTTTCAATTTTGCATAAGACAGAAAAATTATGAAAAGCTAATAAAATCAATTATAAAACTTATGAATATAACATATTTGATAATTGTAAGTGAACCGGGGCATTGTCCGGTCTAAAATACTACTCCCTTCGTCTCATAATATAGTGCTTGTATCCTTTTTGCACAGTCTCCAAAATATACCTTTGACCTTCAATATATTCAATTCCGTATTAATAAAAAAATATAAAAAGTTGATATTATGAAAGTACACATTGAAGCAGACCTAACAAGATCTTACATGAATATTTCTTTTTATTTGAGCTAGTCTTATGTGGACCTGGTCCACACTAACATTATTGTGGACCAAAACCACCCATATGACATAGTAATCCTTTCTTTTAGTATAATAACTTTTTAAAATCTTAATAAGTTACATTGATCTATTACTATCTAATATCGTGATAATTTTTTTTTATATAGTTACCACTTCTTACATTAGTTTATCATAATGAATTTTTCATTTTATAACATAGTAGTCTTTTTTTTCTCACATAGTCACCATTTACAATCCACACATACATACTCCGCTTTTATATATATATATATATATATATATATATATATATATATATATATATATATATATATATATATATAGTGACCTTTTTTTTTAATAAACCACATACACTAACATTAGGTCTACGCTAATTAACTGAAGACTAAGTCCATATAAGTTTTTTACTCATTATGGGACGGAGTTATTAATTTTTATTGACAGTTTGAAATACTATCGCTAACACCTAGGGCCTGTTCTCCCCATCTTATTTTCAGTTCAGTTCAGTTCAATTCAGTTTAGTTCAGTTTAGTTTAGTTCAGTTCAGTTCAATTCAATTCCTAAATTCTTATCATTAATATTAGTTATAATTTAATTCACTTTAGTTCAATTCAGTTCGGTTCAGTTCAGTTTCAATCAGTTCAGTTGTTTTATGTCGGAGAGAACAGACCTAATCCCCAAATGATTGGAACAAATTAAATGCTTATACCAGTATTCGAACCTCTAACCTTTCGCAAAACACGAAACCGCGTTTCTAATTTTGTATGACCTCCCAATTCCCAAGATCAAACCCACAAACCGTTGAAACCGAATTTTCAAAAAATCCCCAAACCCTAAAATTACTCAAAACCCCAGAAAAATGGCGATCCAACTAGAATCCCAGAACCTCTTTGCTTCAATTGACATGGGTACTAACTCCTTCAAACTGTTAATCATCAGATTCGAACCCGCGACCTCCAAATTTACCACAATTCACAAACACTCAGACGCCGTCGTTTTGGGCCGCAATTCATCGTCATCATCAACACCGTTGATTTCACCGGATTCCCAGTTCCGGGCAATCGAAGCGCTCACGAAATTCCAAGCAATTTTAGGGTTCCACAATGTGACGCAGTTTAGGGTTGTCGGAACTTCAGCCATCAGAGAGGCGGGAAATCAGGTTGTCTTTATAAATGAGGTGAGAGAAAAACTGGGTTTTGATTTTCAAGTGAAGGTTTTATCTGGGGTTGAAGAAGCTAGGTTAATTTACTTTGGTGTGCTTCAATTTTTGCATATTTATGATAAAAAGATTTTAACTGTTGATATTGGTGGTGGGTCTACTGAATTTGTGATTGGGGATAATAGAGAGGTTGTTTATGCTGATTCATTGAAATTAGGGCATTTGACGCTGTCGGAGAAATTTGGGGAAAATGATTTGGTTGGATTGCGGAGTTATGTTCGTGAGCTGATTGAAGTGTCTGGATTGATTGGGAAAGTGAAAGAGTTGGGTTTTGAGGTTGCAGTTGGATCATCGTGGACGATTCGAGCGATTGAGAAAGCGATATGGTCTGGTTATGGATGTCTTGATGGGGAGGGAGAGAGGTTAAGGGTTTGGGGGGAGAATAGGAGGAGGAATTGGTGGTGGTTTGGTAGGGATGAATTGAGGGGTCTTGTTGAGAGATTATGTGGGGTAGGGATTAGTGAGACAGAGAAGGCTAGGAGGGACAGGTTCTTTGGTAGGAGGTCGGAGTTCATTGTGGTAGGTGCGATTCTTTTGGAAGAAATAATGGAGTTGCTTGGGATCAGTGAGATGCAGGTTTCCCGGTATGCGTTGGGAGAGGGTGTAGTGGCTGAAATGGTGTCTGAGCCTTTTCCAGGGATTGATTTGAATGCCAATATGAGATGGAAATCAGTGATGAGGCTTGCCATGAGGTTTAACGGGAATGATAGGATGGAAAATGGTGTTCAGTGCTCAGCTATTGCGAAGGTATTCACTGGTTGGCTCTCAATGAATTGTACAACCAAATGTAGTTATTAAATGCTTTGCTAACAATGAGTGTTCATTGGATGATGTTGATAGGGTATTTTTGAAGGTTTGAGGAAGTGCAACAAGGTGTTTAAAGATCAGTTTGCTGTTGATATTTGTCTCGATGAAAAGGATCTCGAGTATCTTGAAGCTGCTTGTATGCTTCATAATATTGGTCTCTATTTTGGGAAAAAAGGCTACCACAAACAGTCCTATAATATTCTTATGGTAGGTGTCTGCTATATTTAACTTAATATTGTAACATGACAATCCCACCTTTTGGAAATATTTGTCACATATACTATTTTCGGATGTGTGGAAAAAGTTGTCTTCTTCCCCAAAACAGAATCAAAGTGTAATTGGATTTCCTAAAATATTCCTACTTAATTTGAGCTGTAGAGAATGCATGAGAAGGAAGGATTAGTTATTACTACAAAGTAGTACTACCTCTTGTTTCACAATACATGCACCATTTGCTTTTTCACGCACTCCAATGCTCTTCTTTCGACAATAATATCTTTAATTGTGTATAGGTAAAAATTATAAAAAGCTGATATTTGAAATCCTCACATTGAGACAAATTTAACAAGACCCCACTTGACTATGTTTTAATTACATAATTTTGAGAGAAAGATTGTCAAAGCTGGTTGATGAATAGTGCTCATATGATAAATGGTGCATGTATTGTGAAACGGAGGAAGTATATATTAGTGAAATCTTAGTAAAACCTTCATTTTAAGGAGCTGCCATATGTAACAATCAATTTTGGATGGGTGTAGTATGTGAAATTCTTTATGGTCCGTGTTAAAGTTTCCAAGTGTTTTTCTAAAGACGTCTCGATGCACAGAGGATGCTAATTCCTTTCTGATTTGTCCTTTAGGTTAGAGCTTGTTGCTGCTGCTATTGCACAGTTAGATGTGCTAAGATTAACCCATCTCTTCTTCCCTTTTCGGATTATGCTGCATCAATTGATGGATCAATTTGTTTCAATACAATGACCAATCTGGCAATGTGCAAGAAATAGTTGCTTCTCGTGGCATCCAAATGATGAGTATATGCACTAATGAACTGGTTCCAGTGACTTTTGGTTATAGCATAAGATATATTATAGAGTTAGCATGATTGATGTTTCTTATTGTCTAGATTTCTATCAGCAAACCACTTGTGTACAAAATACTTTAAGCAACGGTGATACTCATGGTGGTCTTTCTAAACTGAACATGTATAGAAAAAATGTGCTAAATTGAAAGTAGTGTCTGTCAATGATGGAGTAAATGACTTTTTCTTAAGAGGTTAATTTGGTTAGGTTATTAGGATACAGCTTGGTTATTGCCAACTTATATGGTGCTAGATGATTTATTCGTGGCTTTGATTTGAAAATTTGAGGTTGAACTTGCTATAAGCTTTTGCAAGCCTGTTCCTTTACAATGGACTTTTGTGGCAGGAACACAACCGACTAGATGGTCACACTCGTGATGAGAATGAGGTATATTTTAATGATATTTTTTTAATTCAAGTGGTTCAAGGATCGAACGTCTTCCGTTACCTAGGATCCATTCTCCAAAAGGATGGAGAACTGGATGGAGACGTGGCTCATAGAATTAACGTGTGTTGGTTAAAGTGGAAAAGCGCCACCGGATTCCTTTGTGATTCCGGCATTCCCCAAAGCTTGAAGGGAAAGTTCTACCGTACCGCAATTAGGCCTGCTTTGTTATATGGCACCGAATGTTGGGCGGTGAAACAATGCCACGTTCATAAGATGAACGTGGCGGAGATGCGTATGTTGCGGTGGATGTGTGGCCACACAAGGAAGGACCGATTAAGAAATGAAGTGATCCGGGAAAAAGTTGGAGTTGCATCCATTGAAGAAAAGATGAGGGAGAATCGGTTAAGATGGTTTGGTCATGTGAAAAGGAGATCAGGTGATGCACCGGTGAGAAGAATTGAAGAGTGGAGGAGTAACCAAATTGTAAGGGGTAGGGGAAGACCTAAGATGACTTGGATGAAGGTAATTGAAAGTGATATGAGGTTACTTGGGATTGAGGAGAGCATGACGTTGGATAGAAGTGGGTGGAGGGGCAGTATCCATGTGGAGGAAGGGGTGTGATTACTGCATTTATTTGTTTAAAACCTTTTGTTGAAAACCTCTTTTAAAACTTGTTGGTGCAAACCTTGTTTTCAAAAAAAAAAAAAAAAAAAACTTCTTTAAAAATTCTTAAAAAAAAAAAAACCTTTTTATCACTCATGTCGATGCCATCTCCTCTGGTAACGGTTTCAGTTGACGATTCATGTTAGCCGACCCCAAATCACTTTGGGAATAAGGCTTAGTTGTTGTTGTTACTTTGGTTCTTATTAGTGATCATTGTTTGATAATGATGCAGCTGATAGCACAACTCGCTAGACATCATAGGAAGAAGTTCCCCAAATTTGAATGTAATTTGCAAGGATTCTCAAGAGAGGTACCATATACTCATTTAAGAACTGTATTTGCATGCTTTGGAGATGCAGTCAAAGTGTAGTGATTCTTATTTTTGTGAATATCTCTTAATTGTGAGGTAATACAGAAATCTGGAATCATCTGCTCCATCTTACGTATATCAGTCATCATTCAGCAGCACAAGTTATTGAAGCTCAGAAAGATCGAAGTTAACGATTCTAGTGAAGGCTTAGTATTGGTAAGTACATTTCTTCTTTTTCATACATTTTGGAATCAGAGCTCTTTACATGAGTTTGACATATGTTGCGGATCCTCCCAGTTCCCATAATTCATGTTGTGGTAAAGAATCTGTAGTACAGCAGTTATATTCGTGCAAGTTGTAGGCAATATGGTTACTTAAACACTTATTACAATTGTTATTTCATCCACTTTTTTTTTTCTATGAGGAAATGCTTTTATATCTGCTTCCATGCCCTACAGCATGTGTTTTGGTGAAATTAGAAGTAAAAAGAGATCTGGTTCAGCGTTTGATTTTCTTCATCTTTGGGCACTTCATGCAAGATCAACTTTTCTTCATCTTTGGGAACTCCATGCAAGATCAACTTTCATATGTAGTGTCTGCAGTGGAGTTTAAGTGGCTGTAGTTTATCCTGCAACCATGGTAGCTTACTGATAATCCTTATTTTACCATGTGTTTTCTACTGGTAAATTTGATGTTTGTATGTAGGCTTTGGTAAAGAAGGGGAACCAACCTACGCTTTCCGATCCAGAGAAATCACTAGTCAAGGATGTTGAGACAAAAATAGGAAAAGAAGTGGACCTTTTTGAAGTGGTATATATTATTGCTTTATGTATGAAAGTTGATGTGAACAATCAATATCACATTTTTTGTAACAGTTCCTTTTTTTTTTTTATCTTCAGGTCTTTCATCAGAAGTTATTGGTTGTCTCTCATATGGACTGTTAGTCATCAACAAGACAATGATGCTTGCCTACAATGCCTCTGAACATACCTTATCTGAGACCGTGTGATGGGAGAACTTGGGTACTGGTGGAATTCTTAAACTATTTAGCATCTTCTTATGTTGGAGAGGAATATGGAAGTTGATTTTGTTGTTGGGCAAGAAATATGATATGTTTATGAGACGATTGTTGAACTACTTGGCAAATGTTCTGATTCCTAAAATAGTACTAAACTGGTAAAAGTTTTAGCAGATTAATCAGTCAGAGTTCAACACTATATGTTGTTGTGGGCTGAAGCTTAAAGCGATCGAATCTTATCCCTCCCGCGAGGATTATAAACTGGTAAGTTCCACTTTTTCCTTTTCCTTTACTTGTTTATCTGATAAAGGATTACAAAGACTAGATTGTTTGTTGTCGTTGTTATGAAGAACCTATATGATGAATCATTGCTTCGGTCACTATCCTTGTGTCCAATTTGGAAACTTAGATGAACTGACTACAGCAAGTTGATCAGTAATTGAGTTACATTTATATTTAGCACATCATGCTCAAGAAAACTTTTTTTTTTTGTGATCATGTGATCTCTCTAGCGGTGAAATAAAATACATGGCAATATATATTATCATTTTTTTTTATCTATTCTGCTAGTTTGTGTCGATCATCCTTAACTGTCGCGATTAATTCAAACCCGGAAGCACTTTTACCTGAGCATCCAGTAAATCTTGATTGTAGTGTACACTGTACACAATGAATTTTTGGTGTTACGATTCTTGATATTATGAAAAAATTGTTTAAGGGTTGGCTCTTGTTGGCATAATAATCACTCTAATCTACATGTCATAAGTAGTGAACTTAAGCTTTTATATAGATTTCATTTAGTTGGTAAATGTTGTCATACTCAAATTGATTATTCTAAGGTTTGACAACACATTTTTTCACATACCCATAAAGAAAATTGAATTTTTGGTGATAAAAATCTTTTAGAAGACCCCGTTACATACTTACATGGGCTCCAAATATTAGCTCTCACTGTTTGATCTCTTTTAAGATGACAGTTCTGCAGTCTTTTGTTATTGATTTAGAAGTGTTTAAGTATAGAAATTGTAGATGTCACGGGTAAAATTGATAAATGTTGTCATATTCAAATTGATTATTCTAAGGTTTGACAACACATTTTTTCACATACCCAAAAAGAAAAATGATTTTTTGGTGATAAAAATCTTTTAGAAGACCCCGTTACATGGCTCCAAATATTAGCTCTCATTGTTGTTTGATCTCTTTTAAGATGACATTTTTGCAGTCTTTTGTTATTGATTTAGAAGTGTTCTAATTATAGAAATTTCGCTAGTGGTTGAGTCTGTAGATGTCATGGGTGAAATTTTGATAAATGTTGTCATATTCAAATTGATTATTCCAAGGTTTGACAACACATTTTTTCACATACCCAGAAAGAAAATTGAATTTTTGGTGATAAAAATCTTTTAGAAGACCCCGTTACATGGGCTCTAAATATTAGCTCTCACTGTTGTTTGATCTCTTTTAAGATGACATTTCTGCAGTCTTTTGTTATTGATTTAGAAGTGTTTAATTATAGAACTTTCGCTAGTGGTTGAGTCTGTAGATGTCACGGGTAAAAAAATTTGTGCAAAATTTTCCAGAAATTTTTACTCCTTGTATATTCCTGGTGCTTGTGAGTGTTGTATTATGCTATTCATAGTCTTTGGTAATTGTTTATGTATGTGTGTGCCTAAATATTAGATTAATGAGAAATATAGTATTAAGTTGCATACTTGTTTTACAGATGTAAATTATGTAGTCATATAGTAACTGATATTTTGGCAGATCAGGCTGATGTCCTGAACATTCATGTTGGATGAGGGTTCTTGGACAAGGATATAACACCAAGACACATCAACTCAGGCCGAAACTTACAGAAACAGACATTAGCTGATCTGACATCTGGACGTTTTGAGATTAGGTATGCCCTCCTCCAGAAATCGCTAAGTATGCTTTTGAAAAGAAAACTCTAAAAACCAAACATGATAGCTGCCTAATACGTACTCTTAAGAAAGGTATCTAACATATTTATAAATCGACAAACTTGCGTTGCATAACTAAAAAACAAAGGTTAAAGTGTTGGAGGCCGAGGAGAAAGAATAGACTTATCTTTGATTTTGTTGAATGTTAGGCGGCTATCATTTTAACTGGAGGTACCCATTAGCCAATGGGCCAGGTTGATGGGTAGGGAAATGTAATCAGCCAATTAAGCAACCAGGCTAGGAGGTGGCCCTTCTAGGTGGACCATTGTCCCCCCCCCTCCTTTTAAACTAGTTTTTAGTCTCGGGCGATGCCCTGAGTTATTAACATTTTCATGTTAAAAAATATCATCTAATATTATATAGCTTATTGGTTAGAACTTTAGTATATTAACTTGAGGTCACGTAGTCGAATCTTATATGGAGCATGTTCCTATATTTTTTTTTAATGTGCATAATGATGACATGGAATGAAACAACTAAAGGGAGAGTGCCACGTGGCGTGTAAGACTGGCTTAATAAAGTTTTTTTAATATATTAGTATGGATTTTAATTATGTATTACATTTACATATTAGCTAGCCTAGGCTAATCGGTTTATGCTACTTCCTGCCGGGATAGTGGCTGGGGTTTTTGCCCCACAACCCACCCTTTTGTTGTCATGTGGGCTCAAACAAGAGCCATTTAGCTTTACACTTTCAAAAGAGCCTTTTTTTATTAAAGAAAGTTCTAGTACTGAGTGATTGCATATTTGCATCTACTTGATTATGTGGCATATCTTGTCTATAAGGTTCAAATATTATTGATCATACAATAAGATGTTGCAATTAAAACAATAAATGATACTTATTTGTTGAAGCTGAACGGAAAATCAGTTTGTCGTGACGTGGATGACCACTGTCCTAAAAGACGATTTCGCGCTACCCCGGTGCAGTAGAAATCAGGCGATCGTCCTTCAGGATTAGCAACGGTTACAGAATTCGATTTTCGCCAAAAATAAAAGAAGGAGATTTAAAACGGACCGCACAGCCCACGCTCACCGCGAGCCCGGCCCAGCCGGCGCGCGTGTGGTGCATCCATCCATTTAGCACTCTATCAAACAAGAAGTGCTAAGGAACTCCTATTAATAAACAAGGTGAAGCATAACTATTTTTCCAATGTGGGACAAGAGCCCATTACTTGTTTTTCCACTCCTCTCTTTGAGGTTATTCTTTTAGAGTAATTGTTGAACTTCCAACATAAGATTCTAGAGATGCTTCCGGTTGATTGATTGGAAGTATGATTTATCATTCTCAATTTCTTGTTTAGCATCCCTTTCATTGTTTGTACGTGCTGTTTGATTAGCAGTATTGAATAGCGATAATAGTTTTGAATGTACATAATTTTGTAAGGAAATCATGTACCAATATTGATGATAATATATGTCCACCCTCAAGTATACTTTTTTTTCTTCATACATTTCCATTACCATTCATTAAAATTTCGAAGGGTGCCACTAATATGAGAATTTTTGATTGAATACGCGTATTTGGGGATGAAATTGCAGAACCATGGTACTTCCTTTCAAAATACATGTTAATATACCATCATGAACACAAATTTCTTACCGCGTAGGCATCTATCGACAACTAATTACGATGTTCAGTTTAGCTAGATTGGAAGTTGGAACTCTATGTATTCATCTTGTGTGCAAAAATATGAAGTTGCAAGTTAAGAGGTGATTTAACAACCCCTTATCTTGATCTCGTTTGTTTGTTATCTTTTAAGGAGGTTGTTCATACTGATCCTAAACTCCATAATTTTTTCCCAGTTGTCATGACTGATCCTAAACTCCATCATTTTTTTCCAGTTGTCATGACTCGCGATGCAAGCAACGCACAAGTGATGGTAGATTACTAACTGTATTTTTGAATCTCAAGTAGCTTAATTAGAAAAATCACATGGGTGGTAGCCATGACCTAGGATCGAATAACATTTACATCATGCTGACCAGGTCAAACCACATGGTTATTATTTTGTCCAATTTCTTTTCTTTTCTTTTTTCTTTGCCTTTCTCTTTGTATATGGTTTTGTTCAGGATTTTACGATTCCTCACTGCTCACCCTTCATTATTTAGCCCGCATACAGCACAGGTTCAAGCTACTGTAGTCTCGAAAATTAGAAGAGAAAGTTGCTTCACTGATGCATGATTACACTTTTTAATTACGGTTATTTCACCAAATACCCCTGACAAATAAATTTATTCACCAAATACCCCCACTTTTTTCAAAATTCACCAAATACCCCTGACCTTTAAAAAAATTCACCAGATACCCCTGACATTTCAAAAAATACCAAAAATACCCTTTTTGGCTAATGGACGTTAGTGCTCCGTTAATTAATTAACTAATTAACCTAAAAATCCTAATTAAACCCTAATTAAACCTAAAAACCCTAAAACTCTAACTAACACTAAAACCCTAACTAACCCTAAACCCACCCCCCAAGCCCACCACCCTCCCACCCCACCCCCAACCCCACCACCCCCCACCCCCACAACTCCAACCCCACCAGCCCCTCTCTACCTCCCCCTCCCCCGCCGCCGCGCTCCTCCTCCCGACCACCCCGGCCCGCCGCGCCTCCCTTCCCGACCACCCCAACCCACATCCCCCTCCCCTTCCCCAAAGAAATCGGTTACCCCACCCCTCCCCTTCCTCCGCGAACTCGGTCGCTCCCACTCCTCTCTCCCCGCCGCCATCCCCAGCCCAGCATCCCCCTCCCCTTCCCCGTGAAATAAGTTGCCCCACCGTAGAGTTAATGTTATTTCATTGGGTCAAAGGGGAGGAAAGAATGTAGGCCGGGGTGGTGGTCGAGGGGAGGCGCGGTGGCTTGGGGGTGGCGGCGGGAGAGAGGGAGGGGGAGCGATTCGAGGGGGAAGGGGAGGGGTGGGGGGCAACCGATTTCTTGGGGGGAAGGGGAGGGGGATGCGGGTCAGGGGTGGTCGGGAGGGGGAGGCGCGGCGGGTCGGGGGTGGTCTGGGAGGGAGAGGGAGGGGCCGGTGGAGTTGTGGGGGTGGGGGTGGGAGTGGTGGGTCGGGGGTGGGGTGGGAGGGTGGTGGGCTTGGGGGTGGGTTTAGGGTTAGTTAGAGTTTTAGGGTTTTTAGGTTTAATTAGGGTTTAATTAGGGTTTTTTAGGTTAATTAGTTAATTAATTAACTGAGAACTAACGTCCGTTAGCCAAAAAGGCATTTTTGGTATTTTTGAAATGTCGAGGGTATCTCGGTGAATTTTTTTTAAAGGTCGGGGGTATTTGGTGAATTTTGAAAAAAGTGGGGGTATTTGGTGAATAAATTTATTTGTCAGGGGTATTTGGTGAAATAACTGTTTTAATTATTGCATCCTCGTCGTCTCCTTAGCTATGATACCATTGAGCCTATCATACTGTCGCACTATTCATCACTATTACTACTACTAGTACTACTCCTAGCCCATAGGAGTAATATGGAGAAGTTTCTTACAGAACTTGCTTTTGTAAAAGTTTAGCTGATGACGCTTTGCTACTTTGTTCTTTTTAAAGCCGTTGGAGAACTTCAATCAAATTCTTCATGATTATGGGTTTTACCTTGCAGTTACGTCAAACCTCATCACCGTCACCATCATGATGATAGGGCCATGCGCCCATGCCGCATGGACAAAGATTGTCCTTTGCTAGTGACCATGAAAGGTGACATCAACAGCTACCCATCATATCATACATATAGTATTATACTAGGAGTACGAGTTTAATAATTTCATGTCGATTGCTCTATTGTTGAACTTCGTTTGTTTGTCGACTTCTTAAGCTTGTTCCTTTTGGACTTATTTTCAGTTCAGTTCAGTTACTCTCTTATGTTCAATATATCGCAGTTCAGTTCACTTCAATTCAAAAGAATAGTGCTTAAATTTGTATCGATTCCACAAATTCAGTCAAGCACTTCAAGTCTACAACAAGTTTTAAGTACTACAACTAGTACGTAAATACAGATTTTGATTATCTAAATTTTATGTTAACACTTCTAAAATCAAAAGTGATTACCTAACCTCACATATACAGGGCCGGGGCTCGTATATTGGAGGCCCTGTGCGTATTTTTAGAAAGGGGCCTTGAATTTTTTTTTTTTTACAAAAAGATGATTTAATTAACTTAAAATACTTCACTCATGGTGGAGAGTGTCATAATATCTACTAAGAAAGCAAACTCGCATACCAAATGTCTAAACATATGATGAAATTGAAAAATACAAAAACTAAATAGAGAGATAGTAATAAGAAATAGCACCGGTTCTGATATTTTTGCAAAAGAAAAACTAATCCAACTCTTTTCAAATAATCAGCAGTAAATTAACTCTGCAGTGTTCGACAATTAATAAAAAAAATTATTCAGTTACATATTTACATTTACAACTCAAGTACAACTAAGACCTGTAATTTACTGATTAGGCAAAAGAATAAAATTGAAAACTAAAAAAAAAAAACCCCCTCTTTTTTCTTCTCTGTATTCTCAAACCTTAATCAATGAAATCAACCATAACAAAGCAGATCAAACGCACAATCCCACAAATAAAAAAAAAGTAAAAATAAAAAGGAAAGATACCATTGAATTGGCTTTTGAGGCTTTGGATGTAGCGTGTAGTACTGCATTGTTGCCGAGTGCGGAGTACCAACTTGAGAATTAAAGGACTAAATAATGAAGATCTGGGATTTTGGAGAAATTTGTATGGAAATTGGAAGATGAAGTATTAATGGCTATGGTGGGAATTGTTTTTTTTTTTTTTTTTTGAAGGAAGCTATGGTGGGAATTGTTGAGTGAAGATTAAAAGATGAAGATGAGGGAAACTAGGGTTTGGGAGACGCTGCAAATAAGTTATAGAAAAGTATAGTGGAATGTGGAAAGTTGGGTGCAAATAAATTCTAAAAAAAATAAAAAAACACATTAGTACTTACAAAAAGATCCGAACACCTGACTTCAACAATATTAGGCCCTTTCACTTACCCATTACTTACCACTCATCCAACCCAATTTTACTATTTATGTATCATAACAATAAGAACATATATCATAATTTTGGGGCCCTTATTTTGGCGGGGCCCTGCGCGGTCGCGCACGCCGCGCCGGCTGAGCCCCGCCCCTGCACATATATCATGTATTTTGGCGAATAAATTAAGAAATTACTTTCTATAGATTGCAAACAAGCATCATGTTAAACAAAAATGTACAGTTGCTAACTAGACATCAAGTCAATTGTACTAGTATTTTTGAGAAATGTTTTGTTTTTTTAGAAGTGTTGTTTATAAATTATGTCAAATATGTCATGATGCAATACGGTGGGACCAACCTTCCACCCCTCAACTTTTCTCAATGCATTTCCACACCATGCATCGTGCCATGCAATCTGAGCCTCCAAATCTTGATTATATTTCCTTATGACCTATCATTTCTATCTTTTGTGATATTGAGTGCTGGCAAGGACCTAATACCAAGTGCATTATCGTAGCAGTCCAATGTTTTATTGCTCAACTTTAGGTGTAGATCGTAGAGTTGTAATTAGGGGTGCTAATCGAGTTGAGCAGCTCGCGAGCAGCTTGAACTCGACTCGATCAAAACTCGGTTAAAGCTTGACTCGAGTTAGCTTGAGCTCGCTCGATTGATCTGAAACTCGATAACCTTGCACGTAACTCAATTGTTTTCAATTAATTTCTCTTTGAAATAAAGAAATACATTAACACTAAATAAAAATAAATTGATCTAGTATAAAAGGAAAACAAATTGTAAAGAAAAGAAGATATAATAATCAAATGCCAAGAATTTAAGGTGAACTGAAACTTTAAATGAGCTGCTCGTGAGTAACTCGACTCGAAACTTAGCGAGCACGAGTCGAGCAACCCTTTGCTCGTGATTGACTCGCTTGATCAGCACCCCTAGTTGTAACTCAGTATGTATCACTTGTTACTGTTGTTAGGTTTTACAAGTTTCTTAAGAAGGGTGTGTTATTTTCATCTAAAAAAAATGTTTCAAGTATGATAAGGTCCAATCAAGTGATAATAGGGCTGATCAGATACAATCAGGTATAATAAATTCAGTTCATATAAGTTTAGGTGAAGAGGACACTAGCTCGTAGATAGATAGATTAGTTAACACTAGTTAATTTGGTCATTTGGCTAAATCCATTGAATTTTATGTTTTTTTTTATCATCAATATGTCATAGTAAAGATAGTTTTCCACATTATTTTATAAAATAATTTTTGACAAACAATGTATTTTATAAGGCTATTTTTCACAAAATTTTCCATTTCTTAAAATGTCACACCATCATTCTGAGGGTTTTTCAACGTGTGTTTCCTATCCATTTCCTTCATTTTTTTATTACTTTACATCATTTCTTTTTGCAGAAGGACCAAGACGAGAAGAGAGATATAAAAAAGGAATCCATGTGTGCTAGGACAGAAAAAGAGAGAATATATTGCTAAAAATAGAAACGATGCAACTAATGAGAATTGCCAAAATGGAAAACGATGTAAGTAATAAAAAATGAAGTATAAGAGAATGACTATTTATCTATATTTTTTATTTCAGTAAGGACATTTCATAATTATACTTTGCATAGTGCCTAACATTTCAAGTATGTTATACTCCCTCCGTCCTCCAAAAGATTTTCCATTTCTCCTTTTCACGTTTGCCAATACATAATTTTGTATCATCTATATCTTTAATTACATATTAGTAAAAATTATAAAAGTTTGATCTTCGTAATTATTGAGACAAATCAAACAAGGCTCTACAATCTACATAACTATGTTTTTCTTATATACTGAAAAAAAATTACAATATTTTACTTACATATAAATATTGTCGGGATTACAAATAGAAAATCTTTTACAAAAACAGAGAGAGTAATAAGCTGATTATAATCCGGTTAGACATAAAATTTCCTATTTATAATGATGCATCACACAAAAAATGAACATATAATAGTAATAGTTTGATATTACTATATTCGATAAGAATTTGCCTAAGATGGAAAGATACCGTTTTTCAGTGGGCCTACAACATCGCCGCATTTTGTACGTTCTCCAATTTTGTACTCCCCTATTTTCCTATAAATTTTTTTAGGGTTTTTCTTATCCAAAAATCATAAGCCCAAAGTCCCCATCAAAAAGGGGTACAGGAAAAGTTTTGGTTGGCAAAAAGCCTTTCTTTTATGGAAGCAAAAATCCCATATTTTGATACTTCTATTTTCCCTATTTTTAATTTATTTTGGCAGCAGAAGATTTTTTTTCTCGTTTGAAGTTCGTTGATTCAGCTTTTTCTAACTTACAAATTCTTCAGGTTCGGAAATTCATATACTTAACATAAAAATTAGTTTAAAGTTCTTAATTTTCATGCATTCTTTCATGTTTGATGACTAATTTGACACCCACTTTGTAGTTGCATGTTTTTGTTGTTATTGTCATTGCTATTTCTTGAATGGGTGTTAATGTATAATTTGCAAATTATTCAGCTTTTTCTACGAATTTTATGCTGATTATTTTGATTTTTTTTTTCTCAATTTTGATTTGTGGGTTTCAAAATTTGCTGTCTGAGGATATGAAAAAAGATAACTTTGACTTAAACAGAAATCCTAAGTTGGTGTGTGATTTTCATGCAATTGTTCTCATGTTTATAGTTTATTTTCATTCGAATTTTGGAGCTGTTGACTTTTTTGTTCCTAATAATATAAGGAATGAATTCAGGCTCACTTAATGTTAGTTATGGGTCTTAAAATTTGTAATCTTTCTTTTGACTTCAGAGTCAGATTAGTTAATAAGAGACTTCTGGAGGTTAAATTTTCTCTGTAGTTTGCTTTCTGGTTAAAGATGAGATTTTGTATTGTCATTGTGATTCAAGGTGATGTGTACCTTGTCTTCTGTTGAATTGGTTGAAGTGATATTTCACAAACTTTTATACTGGACCCTAGTTTCTTCGTCGAAGGGCTGATTAGGCAGTTATTAATATGCCTTCTGGTGTATGCCACAGTGATATCTAGAGCAATATGAGTATACTGGACTTTGTGCATAATTTGTACTGTTTATAACCTATGTTAGTTGGTCGCGTGATAGGGGTTATATTGGAACTGCAAATTGGATGCATTTGTGATGGAGATGACTTGAACTTAATATTTCTTCTACATATGTATGTTGTTACCAGGATTTTCTGTGTGTGATTTGCTTCTACATAATAAGTGTCAGTTTAATGGGGATATCATAACTGACCCCTTTGCAGATATTTGAGGCACTGTATTGGATTTTTTTGGTAGCCGTTTAGGTTAATAGAGACCATTGTGCTAGCAAATATGGCTCAATTAGTATCTTCCATATCCACAAATTTAATTTTTTTTTCACTTGAAGAAATTTTAGATAGAAAATAATTCCCTGGATCACAATTTAATCATGAAATGGTATATTTCTTTCACAGAAGTGATAAGCTATGTTACTTGGCCTCAAATACTCATCTCGGACCTAGGCATGTGTCCAAATGTCCGACTCAACTATTTTATGAAATTTTCCGTAATTTTTTCCCAATTGAAGTATTAAATTGTTCACACCCATGTCAGGTTTTCAAGGATCCGGCGCAGGTACTTAAGATAAAATGAAGAGTCCAATAAAGTAGTAACATAGGTTATTAGTGTCTCTCTATTGCCAGATTTTCTAAACACGCGATATCCTTAATAGAGCAGTATGTTGACCAATGAAATCTGCAAGGACAAAAACTGCTGGCTGTATGATTTGGGACTATAGCAAATGAGTGAGCTTAATACATTTGTTCTTTGTCTGCTATTTTGATGCTTGCATTGGATGGTTTAGTGAGATGATCTGACTCTCTTGATTCCGTGGTGTCTGATCCAGATGTATTAGCTAGTTAGCTTGGAGTACGAAAAATATATGTATATTGGCTTGTAATCTTGTGTTAAGGCATCTCGTCTATACCTAGTGAAATTCTGATTTTACATTGCCGAAGTAATTACTCCATGAAAGAACATTTTAATAGAGTTTCTGCCTGTATACGAATGCCTTTTTGGCTGTACTTTTAATTTCTTTTAAATATGAATAGCCATCACTTTTCAGTTTCAGTGATGACCTTGTCAACTTACTCTCACACAAGCTCCAAGTCTCCCCCACCTCTTCCTTTTTCTGTCTTCAACTATCGTCCTGTTTCTGCTATTGGTCAATTATTCCGTGGAACAATGACAGTTTTTCCAGCTCGTGCTTTTTTGAATTTTTTTTTTTTGATATTCCCTTTATTCTCTAAAGATATTCTTATCTACTGTAGCAAAATAAACCAAGGCAAAGAAGTGAGAGAGTGTGAAAATGGATCCTTTTTGTTTATTTAAATAGGAGAGCTAATGTGGTTGTGAGACAGTGTAGAATTATGTGGGTTCAACAAGTGGGGAAAATTAAATTGGAAAAAGAACAAATTTTACCAAAGAGGGACACAAACAAAATTAGGAAGAACTTTTAGAAACAGAGTTAAATAGAAAGTAGAAAGATCGTAGAGAACGAAGGGATAATGTTAGAGTAAAGTTCTTTTTCCTTTTGTTATTGGTTTTTTTGGCTACATCTGTGCAGTATGCAAGCCATTCTAATGTAGAATGTGAAAAGTCTTTAGTAAAATAATAATGACCTTTTTAGGCTTCTAAGAAAGTGCTGCCAATACCTTAGCAGATTTGAACTCAGATCCTCTTTTTCTCTTGTGGCAATGGATGCGGACAAAGTCAGATTGCTAGGTGCAAAACCCCAGGGGAATGACTGAAAAGTAGGTGCACCTTCTATATCCTATTTTGAATTCTCAAAAAAGAATACATTGAGTTGTTTATAGGATCCACAGAAACTGAGAACAGCAGCATCGTCTATGAGGCAGATTTTGTTCAGCTATGGAGAAATTATAGTACAGACATCTGCAGATTTCTAGTTTTCTTGAGCTGGCTATCTGCATTCCCATATATGTTCTTATAAAATTTGAACTTGTTGAGGATATGTCATACTAATTAATGTTATTATGGGAATTCTGGTGGTGACTCTGATCTGCTATTCTACTTATATGAAAAGTTAGTGTCTCCAATCTGTTTTCTCGACATGAACCTTGGATTTGATGTTCTCTCTGGTATACTCCATAATTTCTGGAGAGGTCTTCAATTATGTGCTACATTCATTGTTTGCACTTCATATGTTTGTGGACTGGTTGACAATTAACATCTTGAGTGTAAACTCCATTATGTTACTTACATACGTGCTTATACTAATTGGCTACAGCTCTTTGTGGTGCCTAGGATCATCAGCAATAGTGACATGGGCCTTGAGAAAAGAGTTGCAGAGCACAATGATGTGAAGCAAGATAACCAATCGCGGGCTCTCTGCCTGCATGCTTTTTCTGATTTGTCATGTGTTTCACCAGTTGTGTTTCTATACCTTTTAAAAGAATCTTATATCTATGGTAAGTGGTAATACTTCCCTTTCACACAATTTATCGAGAAGCTGTTAGTTATGATGATTCTTACTTTCTATAAATATTTGAATGTTTGAAACTTGTGAATCAACCATTTTGCTTTGCCTGTTCTTTTCTTACTTTACATAAGGCAGCCCGAATAACAGTAGGTGGGTGGGATGTTCTTTGTTTCTTGTCCTTATTGTTATGAGCATTTGGAAGTAATTAGTGCTTGTCTATTGATTGATTCATGTATAGAGCTTATGGAATCTATTAATCAACCATTTTCTGTTCTGACAATTACATGGAGTGATGGAACTCTGATTCAGGCTTGGCTTATAAAAGTTGATAATTATGACATTAAGCAACTAGGCATTGCAAGTAAATCAGCCATATATCCTATGTATATATATAGTCTCCTCTGCTGAAAAAGGCAGAGAGGGAGAGAGATGAGATTTGCAAATTTATATATTTTGGTTTGACAGGGAAGTCTAAAGCAACTACAAAATTTCGTGCTTTGCAACAACAAGTCAATCTAGCCCTAAAAAATGGCCCTCAGCCTGGACCAGCTGTCTTTATTGCCCGCTGCCTCTATGTGCTTCCAGTGTTCGACTCATATGCTGATGGTTTCAGTCATTTGATTGTATCTGCTCTTCGTAAATACCTCAAAGGCGATACAGATCCTACTGATCTGCATGAAGCACAGGATCTTGCTGCACAGCTTTTTCTTGATGTTGTTCAAGGATTTATCATCCATGATGAGAGGATACTTATAAAGATAATTGAAGCTTTTGATGTGAAGTTGGTGAATATTGAAAAGGCTTTACACAATTCAGTTGTAAAGGACATAATTTATGACAAGGCCCAGGCTTTCATGGAGAAGTATATTCATCGACATATAGAATCTCAATCGTATATGACTGCTGTCTCTTTGATGGAACAATTTGGTATCCGCCACTCTGGAGAATCTTTCCTCTTCAAAATCTTAGAGAACAAAGATTTTAGAGCAGCCGAGAAATGGGCATCATATGTGGGTAAGCCAATGTTGTGTGTTCTTGTCGAGGAATACGTTAAGATGAATATGTTTAAAGGTGCTTATGGGATTATAAAGAGGAATAATCTACAGGAGGAATTTCCAGATGTATACCATAAGTGTAAAGAAAGGTGATTTTTCTTGTGAAAATGCTGCCTCTGAAGCTAACATCGCTTTCCTGATTGGACCATGAATAAAATGTTTGTTTATATTGTAGCTCACTGAAGGCTCTCGCTGAAAAAGGATGCTGGGATGTTGCAGAGGAGAGGGCAAAGAATGATAGACAACTTCTTGAATATTTGGTGAGTGGCTTATTGGAAATTACTCAATTAGTTCAAGCCCAAACCTAATTACTTTTCGCGCTTCCAGCTTACATAAATTCCAACAAGTTTTTTCCAGAGCTTTTAATTTGAAAATTCTAAAGCACTTCTTCGATTAATTTAAAAAGCACTTAGTTTTCTTAGACAATAGCTTATTGAGGGCTACGGTTATTCTAATCATTTATTCCAAAATTCATGATTCTTCTTTCTTCTTAAGAGGATTCTCACTGTTTTCCCATCCAATATTTTGCGAACTTGTTTAGTTATTTTACAGATGGAGTTGCCTATTGGCTGCTATTTTTTAAATTACTCTTGCATGCTATGTTTTTCACTTTGTTCCAGGATAAATTATTTGCCACATTTATACAATATGACCCAATTCAATATATGTAATAGATATAGTTATAGTAATTTACGGATGGAGTAATAATTTTAGGATGGACTAAGCTCAAAACATCAAATCATATAATTCTGAACATACACTCCAACCACCATTAAAAAAAATAGTCAGTTTTAGGGAGTAAAATTATAGGGAAGTATGCACTTATTACTAAAACCATGGTAGCTTTGGAAATTGATCTTTTTGTAACTGCTTGAATCTACATCTTTGCTACTAATTAGGACCTAACACCTTTCCTGATAAAAAAAAAGGTTTATCTGGCGATGGAAGCTGGCTACTCTGAGAAGGTTGATGAATTATGTGAATGTTACTCGCTGGAAGGATTTGTAAAAGCTAAAGGTACAAATTTGGTCCATCTTGTAGATCATGGTTTATTTTTCATTTGCTTGTAGAAGTGCAAATGATTAGTTGAATATAATTTATTTTTGCTGTTTGATCATCTCAAAATCATATATCTTCAAGATCATTCTGTCAAGAAGGAATAATCTAATAAAAATTTACCTGCTGTTCCGACTTCAACTAGATTATTGATTATAAGGGGGCTAGAGTTATCCACAAACTTAGTAGAGAACAACTAATGAATCTGAAAATAAAGAATCTTGTTTGCATGGCACATTTGGTTCTAGGTTCAGAATCTACATCATTTATTTGGCCTATGGGCTATTAAGATCATTGACCTTCATAGTATCTGGTGTTCTTGGGCTGTCTTTTCAGAAATTTCGGTGAGGCCCTCCTACTTATTGGAGATATCTGTTCTGTTCTTTTGAAGGATGGCATGAGTTTTTAATGTTATATATCGTCTGATCTTGTAGCTGAATAAATATTTGGTGCTTTTCTGTAAAGAAAAAAAAAAGGAAAGTTGGTTACTCTTGCAGCTGATGTCAAGTTAAGCAGAGTCTTAGACATTCTTTCTTACTCATTTAACAAAGCAATCAAACTGTTAGATATGCTCATCTGTATAGCTTTGGGCCCGGAATAAACCCCTGAAAAACTTGTTTTGTGGTCGCAGAACCTGAGGTGCATCCTCTTCAGAGTCGTTATTTGCATCTTCATGAATTATTCATAGATGACATTATATGGGTTGATGAAGCTGTCAGCCTGCAGAAAGCGACCTCTTATATTGAAGGGTGTAAAGTTGTTGGTGTAGATTGTGAGTGGAAGCCTAACTATGTGAAAGGTAGCAGAGCCAACAAGGTACCTTGTCATCATCAAATTTCTCTTCTTGGTCTTCTTATTGTCATATCCTTTCATCTCCTCAGAGGTGCACATCGTTCTCGGCTTCTCGCTTTTGTTTAAAGGAGAAGATTATGATCTTGTTTAAGGCTCAAATATGTTCAGGTTCACAGGTGCTAGCTTTAGGTTGTCTGATGATGAATGTCTTGCCATTTTGGTTTAGCAGCTGTATGGCTGAAACTATTGCATCTTATAATGACACTGGGTTAAGTTTATCAATAATTTGAATTCACAGATGCTAGCCTTCTATGAGTTTAATCTATATTCTTATGTCTTACTATAGCGGACTCGTATCTTTTTTCCTTCTTTAGGGCCCGTTTCTTTCATTTATCTCCTGATGCTGCCTTTTCCTTATTTACCTTGGCTGACAGGTTTCTATCATGCAAATTGCTTCAGAAAAGGTCGCCTTCATTTTTGATTTGATTAAGCTGTATGATGATGTGCCTGATATTCTGAACAGCTGCTTAATTCGTATTCTGCACTCCTCTAGAGTTCTAAAGCTTGGTTCGTATATTATTGTAATTGTTTGCCTTGTTTTCATCATCTTTTTCTACATTTGTTGAAGTGTATTTCTGGCACTACTTTGTCTACTTAAATTGTTTTTATACTGAGATTTTGGGATGATGGCATTATTATGACACTGCTACCTTTTGTGCCATATATAGGCTATAATTTTCAATGTGATATGCATCAGTTGGCCCATTCCTACCAAAAGTTGGACTGCTTCAAGCGTTACGAAATGCTTTTGGATATCCAGAAAGTATTCAAAGAGCCTTGTGGTGGGTTATCTGGCCTAGTGAAGGTAATTTATTGATGGATGTGATTTTTGTGTTGCTTTCTCCTTGTTTTCTTGGGCTGCTTCTGTTTATGAAGGCCCTTTCGAGTTGTGCTACCAATAGTTCCTTGTTACCCTTCATTCTTTTTTGTCCGTTTAAACGCAACACTGTTAGAAATAATCACCTTAATTTGGGATGTAGAAAATACTGGGAGCTGGTCTAAACAAAACAAGAAGGAACAGCAACTGGGAAGTAAGGCCTCTGAGTCAGCAACAAGTTAGTACCATCTCTGTGTGCAATTTTCTTCTGCATCACTATGTTTATATCTATAATATATGGATATTCTGCAGTTGGACTATGCGGCTCTTGATGCGGTTGTTCTTGTTCATCTATTCCACCATATTGGCAGCCACTCTCAAGCTGTTGATGTCCAAGACAATAATGCCAAAATGGAGTGGAAATCCCACATTGTAAGTGCATCGACTAAATCAAATCCATCTCTTTTTAAAGCTGAGACTGGAGTGTCAATTGTGGATCAAAATCAGGCTGTAAGGTGAACATGATATTTTCTGCTGACTTCCCATATCCTGAAACTATATAGATGATGCTCATCATAAAAGTTTCTTTTCACTTTGGCACTTAATCACCACATAAGTGCCTTTTTACCACTCTATCTTATCTACGTGCACACACTTTCGCACGCACTCGTGCACACACTTTCGCACGCACTCGTGCACACACTTCGCACGCACTCGTGCACTTGAGCGATGCCTTAAAATTTGTAGTATATTGCTTTTGCGTTGTTTTTATATTGCATTCTATCTTTTTGGTTGCATATGGTCAGGCTTCACATGTTAGCGACACCAAGATGTTGCGGAAGAAAGACCCTAGAGGTGAGAAGAAATCTGAAGTTGACGTTAAGCAGCCTGAATCCACTTGAGCTACTAACACGACAGATTTGCATTTCCATTCTGTGAGGGAGAATTGTACATACATCTAGTAGAGTTTAGTCAAATGATAACTCTTCAACGAAGTGCTGTCTTGCACTGTACATAATATATGGTATATACTGATGATACATTGGCAACAGATTGTATATATCTCTGAAGCTTAACGAAACCTTAATCTAAGCACTCCTTTCATTATTTCTCCAATCACCATCTTTTGCAATATACATATACGAGAAGGTTATATTCCCTAATATTTTCGCCCGTTGTTACCTTAAAAAACCCGTCAAACTCAAATGTACTAGGGATCATATGACTCGAACTTAACTCAAATTGAAACTGGTTTTTTGTATTGGACCGATACAAAATTCGATGTGAGTAATATTATTAGTTTGTTGTAATAAGTTAATTGATAATAGGTTCAACAATGATATAACTCAAATCACATGACGCATGATCGGTTTGCCACTTCTACTAGTTACACCCTTTGTACTAGATAGCTTGAGTTCCTCCGCTATATGAATCATTCATTATTATCCCAATAGGTATAGGTTACATTTCACAAAATAATTCATAAGGTCTTAGTATCTACAAGTTTACATATCATTGCCAAGAGGTGAAATTTTATTTTCTTTTTGTGTGTTTGTTAAAGGGCTCCAGCCTCCAAGCCCAATTGACATATATATTTTGTCCAAGCAAGCTTATTGGTTTCACCTTAGGAATTAAAATAAAGGCTAACTCGTAACTCCTAGATATATGTAAATCCACATAATAATTTTCATCTTTCATTACAAGTAATTAAAACATAACTTCATCAAACTTCTTAATTTGATCATATTTCTAGCTAACATATCTTTGTAATCCCCTCTATTCTCCCCTCCACATAAATAAAAAGGATTCTTAAAAAAGAAAGAGAGAAAGGAGGGGAGAAGAGGAAAGGGCAACAATGGACAACTTCCGGTCGCCTTACAACCATTCCTATGGATATGGAGGTGACAGGAGGGTTGAGTTTAACGGCATCGACGGACATACGTCCGTGGATCAAATGTACGTAGCCCGGTCTCGAGGGCCTACTCCCCCTAGAAGGAATAAGCGTCGAACGGTACGTAAATCATCCTCAACCTCAACCTCAACCTCAACCTCAGCCTCATTGGTGTTTTCAGTGAAAGCATGGTATAATAGTCCAGAACAAAAGAGGAAAAGAAGAATGGCAAAGTATAAGATATATAGCATGGAAGGTAAGGTGAAGAGTTCCTTTAAGAAAGGTTATCGTTGGTTTAAGAAAAAATGCTTTCATCTTGTACATGGTTATTATTGACAACAACAACAACAAAAAGTGTATCAAGTGAAATTCATTTATACATTTGCTCTTTTCTTCTTGGAGTAGTATATTTCATTTAATTCGATGATTTGATCTATTTGGGAAATATGCATGGAGGTTTGTCAATCATATAAGTAGTAGTGTTTGATCCAATCTTAGTTCGAAATATATTATATATATAATGTCTTTTATTTCTAGGTTGGATTTTGCATATTTCTTCAAAAATAAATCATAAATTTTAACTCAAATAGTTTAGAAAACAATGAGGAAGATCAACTTATATTTTTAGTCAAAATGAGAAGGATTATTATAGGTTTTTCTTTTTGTTTAGAGAGAATATTTCACCCAAATAAGAAACCGAGGTAGAAATGTTGAGGAGAGATTGATATGCCCCGGTTTTAAAACACAAATTTGATTACGTAGTAGTAAAAGTTTTAAAAAGATTTTTGAGAATACACCCGGGTGTCGTGTGAGCATGGTACACCAATGTTATTTTTTTGCTCATTGTTCATTTGAAATCATCCAAATGAGCAAAATGTACTAAAAAGGAGAGTTTTAAATGAGCAAATGAGCAAAAATTAATCTTGGGTGTACCATGCATATAGTACCCCGGGTGTATGATGAATGAACTTGATGATACTCCCTCAGATTCTTTTCGTCCTTCCTGTTTTTCTTTCTAGTCCATTTTAAAAAGTTATTTTTATGTTGAATCTTTTCTATTTTGGGAGTTTTTTTTTTCTATAATGCCCTTATTGAAGTTATCATTTACTATGTTTTTCCTACTTTTTGTTCTAAAAGTGGGCCCATAAAGAATCTTTATCTATCCAATTCACTATACTCTTCTCTCTCTTACTCTATCAAAAAAAAAAAAGTATACATAAAATATTACATATATACCAAAATTTCATTCCAACATAGAGTACTACTTTGGTATTTCCCCAGATTTCAAATAAAAAGAACAAAAAATAAAATGAAGAGAGTAGTTCAAAGTTTGAACCATCATTGCTAAAAAAAAAAACTTGTGCACCATCAAGAAGATGTTTCAACTTAAGGATTTATTGCAACTAAATTGGCATATCCCAAAAAGAAGATTTATAGCAACTAATTTGGAATGTACAGGGTACAATTTATTTATAGAGTTTAACTTTTAAGATCTCCAAAACACAACATACCATTGTCACCTTTATCTATCTACTAATAACACTAATAAAATGTAGATATTGTACTATATACATAATACATTAACAATTAATCAAACCACATCTCATTTAAATATATTTTCTTATATTGCTATATATATTGGTGAGAATGCTAATTCAATGTCATGTTGGTATTTTACTATCTTGGATGGACACGGGGACATAAGATTGTAAAATTCTATTTACACTTTCCAAAGAAATAATTAATTACTTAACACTTTTTTTTTTTTTTTTTTTTTTCTTTCCTCCCTCCATATTTTTAGTGTCTTTTTTTTTTCCCCCCCCCCCCCACTGCCCAAATTTTGCGTTGGGTTGATGTAAAAAAAATTGCAAAAAAAAAAACGAAGTATAATATTTGCAAAAACAACGAAGTATACAATGCTATATTAAAATCAAATACGAAACGCCACCAGCGTAGAAATTGAGGTGAACTTTGGAAATCCCTTTTGTAAGAGGTTAAAGTCAATTTTAAAACCTTTTGAACCAAAAGTGACAATATCTATACTACTAGGTTATCACATGCTAAAGGTTGTAGACTATAACAAGATGAAAACAAATTAATTACCCCTCATAAGTCATAACTATAACGGCCCGTTTGGTAAGAGGTCATAAATGGTAGGAATGGTAATGCATTATAGTGTAAATTTGTATTAGAAATCCAATGTCATTACCTATGGTAATGCTAATTCATCCTAAGATATCCATTTTCTTCCTAAAATCTCATTATCATCCATTACCACTTGGGAAGGTGGTATTAGGTGGTAATGGAGATTTATAAAGGAAAAATCATGTTTTGTGATAAAATTTATTCCCATGTCAATACATGAAAACTTTTTACAAATTTACTAAATTTCATTCATTCATATTTATAAATAGCCAAACGGTAAGAGTTAAAATGGCAACAATCCCATTAGAAATATATGAAAATGTAGCAAGTAAATGTAACAATTAAAAAAAAGATATTCATTTAGACTAAAAATGTACTCCCTCTTTCTGTTTAAATGTGTTTCCAAAAGATCCTCCCTTTTTTACTTTATTCCTTATCTGACAAATTTTTTCTTCTTTTTACCCTCTCATGTCCCTATCATATGGTCCACCATTACACTATTAATTTAATTTTACTCCCTTTCTCTCTCTTATTTTACCCCTTTTTATTTGTTTATTTTCCTTAACCCCCTTTATCTCTCCTACTTTACCCACCCCAGACCCCACACAAATTGATTGATCCTCCTTGATATCTGTAGTAACAGTAACAAGGAGGATCTTTCGAAATCGGAGGGTGTAGCTCCAAGTCCTTTGGTCAATAAGAATAAAAATGAAGAAAAAAAGTAAAAAAGAAATGATAAAGCAAAAAAAAGCAATGACAGTACTACGCAAGTCACAACACCCGGCACACCTGACTAGTGCAGCTACTGTAATCAGCCAAAATGCAAATAACATGATGAGGAATGACCGAATGAGCCAATGTGGTGGTGCTAACTGCAAACTGCAAAGCTGGTATTTTTTTTTCCCAACTTTTCTTCATCTTCGCCACCATTGTAGAGGTACAAGTGCTCCTTTTTCCTCTTCTCTAACTTGTTTATTATAGTTTGCCCCTTTTCTTCAGGTTCCCAACTTAACCATTACTTTTCAGTTTTTTGTTTAAAAGGAAATTCCAGTGTTTCAGGTACATTAAAATTTAAAATGGCATTAGTACAAAGATTTGCAGCCATTTCTAAAGTTTCTTCTTTATTTGTCCACCTTCATCTCCCACATTCTACTACTCCTCTTCAATTCCTCTCTTCCAAGTTTTGTTCTTTATGTTCTGCTTTCCAATTTCATTTTCACTGCCCAAGTTATTCTCAAATTTATGCTACATCCAAGTTTAAGGATCCTCAAATGTTCCTCATGTATGTGAGAGGAAAATGCAAATTAGGATTTTACAGAATTGATCACGCCCTTACCATCTTCCATGGATTGATATCGTTGTACCCTTTGCCTTCTATCTTTGTTTTTAGTCAGTTGTTTACTGCAATGTTGAAGATGAAACCCAATCCCCCTTTTTCCACTGTCATTTCTCTTTCTAGGCAGCTGCGGTTGTTAGGTCTCCATCCAGATGATTATTCCCTTAGCATTCTGGCTGATTGCTACTGCCATTTGGGCAATGTTGATGCCGGGTTTTCGATTCTCGCTTACATCATTAAACTTGGCTACCAACCTCATATTGTCACCTTCACTACCCTTATCAATGGTCTCAATGATACTCATCAATTGGACCAAGCTGTTGAATTATTGGATAAAATTGTCAAGTTTGGCTTTCAACCCACATTAATCACCTATGGTGTCATTGTCAAAGGTCTCTGCAAGACTGGCCATATTGCTGGTGCTCTCAACCTGCTTAGAAACATGGAGTCTCATGCGCATTATAGGCCTCATGTTGTCATTTATAACACCATCATCGATAGTCTTTGTAAAGACCAGTTATTACATCAGGCCCTCTTACTATTTGCTGAGATGAAAAGAAAGCACATTTTACCTAATGTCCTCACTTACAATTCCATAATTCAAGGTATGTCCACTTTGGGATGCTGTAAAGAGGCTCAGGAGTTGTTCACTGAGATGTTGCAGAACAACACAACTCCTACTATTGAGACCTACACCATATTGATTGACATGTATTGTAAGGATGGCAAGGTTGGTGAAGCACAGGCTGTATTTGAATCCATGGCTATGGGAGGTTTGGTTCCTAATGTTGTGACTTTCACCAGCTTGATCAATGGGTATTGTAAGGAAGGAATGGTTTATGAAGCACGGGCTACATTTGACTCCATGGTTAAGAAAGGTCTGGTTCCCAATAACATCACTTACAATGTATTGTTGGATGGATATTGTTTACACGGCCAAATGGATGAGGCAAAAACTAATGGCTTTGATGGTAAATCATGGTTGCAAACCCAATCTTGTGAATATCAACACATTAATCAATGGATATTGCAAGTGTAAACAACTTGAAAAGCTCTTAGCCTTTGCCAAGAGATGCCCCTTCAAGGATTAACTCCTAATGTTGTTACGTATAACACTCTCATTGATGCCTTGTGCAAGAACAATCGACTCACTTTTGCATACCAACTTCTCAAGGAAATGAAAGGTCAGAGACTAAAACCTAATGTAATCACTTGGAATTCATTGTTGGATGGTCTGTGTAAAAATGCACAAATTGATGAGGTGATAACACTAGTCAGAGAAATGGAGTACAACGGAGTGGTCCCTAATATTATCACATACAGTATCCTCATTGATGGCTTGTGTGAAGCTGGGCGAATCGGAGAAGCTGTGGACACTTTCCATTCTCTGTCGGGTAAGTGCTTAAAGCCTGATGTGATCACTTACAATATAATTGTAAAAGGACTTTGTGAAGATGGCTTACTGGATGAAGCCACTACATTTCTAAGGAGAATGGAGGACAATGGATGCCCTCCTAACGAGTGCACCTACAATACAATTATTAGAGGTTTTCTCTATGGCATGGACGTCCGCAAGGCTTTGGAACTAGTCCGCACTATGAGAAGCAAAAAGTTTGATGCTGATGCTCACACAACTTTATTTCGTAGCTTACTCTCTGGTCGATGTGGTCATGCCGTTTGCGATTCAGACAAGGATTTACTTCGAAACGTTTTTAAGATCTAATTTTTATTTGTTGGTCTAAGCTCTGGTTTTTTGGTTATAGAATCTTAATTTCATAACATGATAAGTCTTACCTTTATTATAAATTCCATAATCTAGTGTTGTGGTCAAAGTGGGAAGCTTTGAATATTCCATTAGATTAAGACATTGAGTTTATGAAGTTTAATTTACAACAATTAATAAGAAAACTTAATAGCACTGAACAATTAACAACTAGAGTTTGGTGATCCAATTGTTAGAGAAACGGATAAAATTCTTACACTCTCAATATAGCTGAGAAATCTTGGTACAAGATTAGTAAATATTAGCAAGAAGCTAATGGCATTATGACACATCTTGTAAGGCACAGCTATAATTACCTACTGAAAACTAGGAAATAAAACGCATAGTACAGGGTTAACAGCATAAAAGTATGAAAAGATCTCCACAATTTTGCACTTTCCAGCAGGCAGCAGAAGTAGCAAGCATAACAACTTTTTACTCTCTCATATCAGAAACTCAGCCATCGACTCCTTTACACTTTGGACTGCAACATATGAAGGAAAGAAAGGGAACGGAAAGAGGAGGAAGCAGAGGGGAAAGAAAGGGAGGGGGAAGATAGAGCTCCATTATCCCTCCAAATCTCTCGAATTTGGAAAGATGATATGTATTAAAGAGGGAGGGGATATGAATCCTTCCCTCTCCTCCCCAATCCCCTTATCCAAACAAGGGATCTTGTTCCTCTCCCTTTCCCTTCCTTCCGTTTCTCTGTATTTCCTCTTATTCAAAAAAAGTGGTAAAGCACATATTTTGTGGGACAAGTATTAGCAAACCTTCTGCTTCTTTCGTGCCCTGGAAGCTTGCCTGTTCATTACAATCCTGAACACTGAAAACCTTAATGCAACTCCTACTGAACGCCATCTGGGCTTGTTCAAGCCACGCATAGTACTAGGTGGTGTGTTCCTAGTACAAGCCATTAGTTCATTTTCTAGCTCTTCAACACGGTTAATGTTGTAAGCACTCAATTCTGGAAGCTCAGGTGATGAATCTAGGAGAACACCTAGTTGAGACACAATCCTATCTGCTGCAGAATTCGTACAAATCAGCTGCATCCCTGACATACCTGAACAACATGGTTGTTTTAAATGTTAGAGCAATTTCAGCATATGAATTTATGGTTCAGAGATCTAAGGGAAGAAAGGAATTCTTATTTTGCACTTTTTACAAAAACTACAGTAGACTCATGCATCAATACCCTATTTGGAAAATTACTATTGATTCATTTAGGTTTTCCCCCTGTGTTTTCATACCTGAATCTGCTGCTGCGACATCATAAGGTATATTTGTCGCAGAAATGTTAGGCAGTTCATTTGGATCTTCAGATGGAAGAGGCAATGCATCTTTTCTCTACAGAACAGAATCACGAATATATAATCTGTTAATGATGCATAATTATGTTGGCACTTCAATTAGTTCCGTATTGTTGTACATGTGGAAGTAACAAAAGTACTTGTATCAATGGCGTATGTGAAATCTGTACATACTACTCTAATTTTTGATGAATTAGGGATAGTAGCTAACGTACCCCCATAAGCAGCAGTAAGGTCCTTAGGTTGCTTAATGCTCGGACATGCTGATTTAGCATGTTTGACAATGGCTTGAAACTTTCTGTCTGAAACATGAAGAATCTGAGGGGGAAAGCAGAAGTTAGAAAACTAGGATGGAAAATCATCACTGCAAAAACCAGAGCACCACGCCGATTGCAAAAAGGAAAACAATCCTCACATTCTTAAGCGAGTTTTTATCTGCTAGATACAGTTGCAGCAGATCATTCACTGAATTGATCTTTTCCTCCTTTAACCTTGTGTCAATTTTTCCATCTTTTGCAATGCCATTCAAGCGCCATACATCATCATTCAGAGCTGGAGTTCTCTTTTTTCTGGTAAGCTGAAGCAATAAATTACTCATCAACCAAAGTTTTGAGGTAATAGGAACAGGAAAACGGAATCTATGTGTTTACATTTGTTACCAAGGGCATGTGAGGTGAGAAACACTTACACTCTCCACGACCTTCTTTGACCTTAAAAGCTTCACTCACTGCTTCCCTAATAGTCACCCCACTGCAGAGAACATTTTTCACAACTTCAGCCCCCCAATCTGAATTTCTTACTTCTTACCCAGCTTGAATTGTCTGTAAATGCAATGTCGCCAACATCTGCAACTCCTTTGCTGAGGGTCATTTACATTCTCCAACTAACAGGGGTGGTTTGTCTTCCCTCTGTTGGAGAATATGCTCGCGGAATCTGTTTCCAGTCAAGTCATCTCCATCGTCTATTGGGAAATCACCTTGCAGAACAACAATCTTGATTTTGATGGAAGATTCAGCACCAACTTCTACAATTTTCCCATAATCATCTTTTAGACATACTTTAAACAAGATTCCTTGCTCTTTCATCTTTTTCCCTGTGAATATTTTTTCAAATGGTTGGCCTTGGCGCTCAAAGTGCAATTTCAAATTCCTTGGTGCATGTGAATGTTCCACAGGAAGCAATGGTCTGTGATTTATTTACAAAATAGAGACCATAAAAACCCAAAATGCTTCATCATCTACATTAGTAGGGAAATCAAATGTTTGCAAAAACTAATCATACCTTGAAGTTGAAGGTCGATTAGAGGACTGCAACGAGGGCAGAAAGGCGGCTGTTTTCCTCATTTCTTCAGCCTGTTGAGTGTTGACACAGGATCACCATCATCAGTTCATCACCCAGGGACAAGGAAAGAACCATAAAAACAACTAATACTAACTACTCGAAAGATTACCATTAATGGCATTAAAGCTTGCATTTCTCTATGCAGTACTTCAGCCTGAATTAAACACAAATTTTATGATCAAACTTGAACTTAAAAGGTAAAAATAAAATGGAACAGCATCCCAATAATAGTTTCAGACAATCTATGAAATAGTAGGGTACCAGTGCAGGAATTGAAGCTTGAATTCCTTTCAGCACTGCTTCTTCAACCTGAAAGCGAAACACATTATTCACATTTAACACATAAAATCTTTTAAATTTATAATAAAATTTAAAAATAAAAAAAAAAAACCACAAAATGTACTAGAGTATTCAACAATACCATTGTTGGCATTATAGTTTGCATTCCACTTTTGACAGATTCTTCTACCTAATAATAGCAAAGCATAAATTATGATTTAAATCAGAGATAAAATCCTTTTTTGCATTTCAACCCCAAGTCAACTCCAATTATTATTAAGAAATATGAAGTACTAGTACCAATTTTGGGATACAAGTTTGAATTGATCTCTTCACTGCTTCTTCAACCTAAAATTTATATTCACATTGTCACCACAGCAATTCAGTATACTAATTATGAGCAAAAATTAACAGTACTAAGTACTAACCTCTGCTCCCGATTGCTGAGAAGAACAAAATCTGCATTAGCATACATCATTGAAAAGGAGTAAAAATGCCAAGTTTTCAGACACCCATCAGAATAATATTAATCATAAATTAATCAATAACGACAACGATGTGAACTACTCCCTTCGTTCTCTTTTGTTCTTCCTATGATCCTATCTACATTATTTTTTAG